>JAINUT010002621.1:0-85335 GCA_020205555.1 Panax stipuleanatus
TGAGGTTGTGGCATTTAAACTTGGCTTCATGCAGCATCGATTGAATCCTGAGAAAGCATATAACCTTATTAAGCCCTCTTCAACTATCAAAGATATTACTTACTATTAGTTATTTATAACTAGGAGCAATAAACATAGGAGGACATATATATAACTGTGCATTCCCAAAAACTCCTATATGTGTGATATGCAATGTGCAAGTGCATCACAATATGTTCAATAAGCTTCTAAGTCCCAAAAATCTACGCATAATGCCTAAATTCCAAAAATGTAGGCATTGACTTTTTAAAACCAAAATTTTGAAAATTTACACTAAGAATTACACTACTAAGAATTAACAAGGGAAGGATATGAACATAAGTAAATAGAATTAACATAAGGGAGAGAGAGAAATGAGGGGTGCTCCCATCGAGCGCTGATTTATAGTCTTCTAGCTGGACTGTGTCTGAGACGACTATCAGCTCCCCCGGACGATATTTTGAGAACCCTCCATCCATTAAAATTGTCGTGTGAGCTTGGAGGCTTCCCAATAGGAGAGGCTTCGGATTTAAACTACCTAGCATATGATATGTATAGGAATTCCCCACGTTGAAGGTTGGGGAGCTAGGCACTGCTTCCATTGTGCTTGTGAAGTGATTGGGGCAATGAGGATCTACTAACACAACGATCTCTTCTTCCATTCTCTCTTCTTCATGCCAATATGGTTCAAGAATGCGGACTCTCTCATATCTTCGAGATCCGTATCTGTAAGGTGGCTACCAAGGGGGCAAGGGTGTGAAAACTTCACTGGCTTTTCAAACTTGGCGGAGAAGGGTCTTGGGGTATTGTCACGGTTGGTTCATACTTTTCCACGTCCCCAATTGTCTCCTCTATATCCATTGCCTTCTGTTCATTCAGTTACACGTGCACTTCCGGTTCTTCATCAGTTTCTGCATCCATATCATAGCACCAAGTCTATTAAGGGCCTTTGCTTACAGCTTCAAACATTTGAGGCATTAAACTTTGAAGAACTTGAGCTTTGGTCTCTTGCTCAATCACCTCCTCATTCCTTAAAGCCATGGTAACACCCACATTATCTAAACCCCTATATATCTATGGTGTTTACAAATAAATAGGGTTTAAGGTCAAGTTCTCTATTGACTGCGAGCAGCGCTTCGGTATATATCTATCCTAAGCACAAATCATACGTCCAACGATATGTGAACATACAATCTCCCGCCACTACGATTAGATCTAACCCTAAATTTTGTCTTTCAAGTTCACATAGGTTATCACAGTAATTGGTCATGACTCACTGTAAACCATCTTTAACAGAATGTTTAGCAATCACACAGACTGAAAACAATCTCTGCAAGTACTCTAGGTGATCAGCCTATCGTACCCCTACGTCATGCACAACGTATTACATCTTAATATCGTAACGACTATATGCGTTACTTTCGAAACCATTGTCTCCGATAACATGTCCCCCTTTTATAGGGTTGTTCACCTCAACTTCTTAACATTTGAATCCCTACCAAAACAATTTGGTTTGGTATAGTTTGACAAAGAACGCTTGAATTTCATGAACCTCTTTCAATATTCGTCTAGCTGAATCAAGTAGCATAGACTTCTAGCAATAACTCGGACATCAATCGAGATATATATATATATATATATATATACATATATATATATATATATATATATTTAACCAACTCAAAATTTTTATTTTTATTTTTTATTTAAAGAAACTAAAAGTAAATAAATCCCCCCTTTTTTTATAGTTGAAGGAAACTAAAAATAAATGAATCTTTTCATAATATCCTGATACCGTACTAAAATAATGGTACGTTGAGGATTTCGTCATTACATGACGTCATCATACTACATCATACCATAGTGGGCTGACGATCATACAATCACATCCAACACTAGGTTTAACTGCATTGATAACTTCCTCGATTATTGTCTCTACACCATATCAAATGATGCATAGAACACATAAAATTTATTTTTGTCTAGCTGAAGCAATTAGCATAGACATGTGAATAATAGCACTATTTTAAAAAAAATCATTGGTTCCATCATTTGATCCAATGTTTTTCAAGAAAACAGAAGTGCAACATCAGCACAAAGTCAATAAATTTCAAAAATCTAGCAAAGCTAGGAGATTTAGAATATAAAACTTTCTCCATCAATTAAATCTTTACTCCATCATTACTTAATTATTCTATCAACCTTAAACAACATTAATGCTTCCTACCCCATAACATTTCTATTCCCAATATAGTTCATCAAACTTTCCACACTTTGGAAGTTAGGAACTTTCCACAATAATATGAGTTTAAGAACTTCCTAGTCAGACTATAGGCGTCCATTCGCTGAGGAGTTCTAAACATATCATATGATTATGAGTCATGAACTTACCATAAGCATGAGTTTTAAGAACTCGCACTTAATCCTAATAACATCTTACTAATCTTAATAGTCTCTAACTATCAAATATACACATGAGAAAAGATTCACTTTTTCACCACATATACATTGATAGCGCGACACCAACATTCCAATGATTATTAATGTGATAAACTAAGTGCAAGCACAAAACCCTCGCCCATACAAAGGTTTGTACAACTCAGCCATCACATGATTCTTCAATTGAAATCCCACCTAACTCTATCTAGCTCATAACTTGCTCTTTACTCGATACAAATTTTCCGCATCTCATCATTTATAACTCCTCGTGAGTTAACCTCGTACTATATCACAATACATTCTCGTTATAGCATCAAACTATAACTATGCAATCATTACTGACCATCTGTCTTTCAACTTTAAAAGATCACGTCGTGACCTTATTCTATAATCATCTCCCATATGATTCTTTCTTATCTCATTATCGTTTTGTTTAAAACTTCTTATGTTTTCCTATCATCAGGTCATATCATGATTTCCTTTATGCTTATAATATTATAGACTTTGTCTATTCATCGTTATTCGTCATCTTTATTATTGGAGTTAGGTAACTCCTAATTCTCATCTTCATATCTCTTCAAGATTCTTCTTTGAATCTTCTTGTTTATTTATTAACTCTTCTTTTAAGAATTTCTAATTCGTTCATAAAGTTCAACATTTTATTCGAGTTTTATTCCTCGTTATTCTCACCTTCTTCTTATAACATTTATAGGACTTAACTCATCCTATACTTCTACGTATGTGAAAGGAATCACCTTTTCGTTATACGTAACATAACTTCTCATTCTCTAAGGTCATAGCCTAAGGTACTCTTACCTAAGGTGTATAACCTATTAGCAATGATACCAACTGTAACAACCCCAAAATTCATACAATACAACTCTCGACATCGGTTGTTAACAATACATCCTTATTCAAACTTTACATCATTAATCAATGATACAATCACTAAAAATACGGAATATTTAAAACTTTTATATTATTCCTTCTTTACTTCCCTGAATCTCAACCTTTATCGTTACATAACTTTGATTCAACTTTATTTTATGAATCGCTTCGTCAGAGTTATTATAAACTAAAACTTACAACCATGTTTAATAACCCTTAGACATCGGGTAAAATTTAAACCTTACAACTCAACATCTGTTAACCATTATACATTATCAAATACATTATCTGAAGCCTTAAACAGGGTCCAAAACAATAACAATTCAGCTAAAGTATATAAATTTTCATGCATTACATATGATTCATTTCTTTCAAGTAGAACATAGCGTTACCTTGAATCCTTAACCTGCAAAAGTGATTATTTGCAAGAATGAGCTCGACAGCTCAGCAAGATCTAACAGCTTTCATGCATCACATAGCACATAAATACATGCTCAACATACATCTCATAATAATTAAAGTAACATGATATACATGCTTTACTTCACATAACAAATATAGAGATTGAGTTCCTTACTCAATCAACATTCTTTAATCAATCAATGTAGTCATAAATTAACTTTAACATTTT
Organism: Panax stipuleanatus; assembly: GCA_020205555.1. Lineage (NCBI taxonomy): Eukaryota > Viridiplantae > Streptophyta > Magnoliopsida > Apiales > Araliaceae > Panax > Panax stipuleanatus. Next base: position 3,977 of record JAINUT010002621.1, read on the forward strand.
ATGCTTATAACATATATACAACATATCATGCTCTTTGCAAAATAATTTAAAATAGTTCATCATCAGGTTCACGTAGAAAATAGGAACTGAAAGACTTGCCTTGATCGTTGTTTACCAATAACAGTTTAACAGCTTACAGATATTTGCACTTCACGTGCCCTACACAATTATATAATCATGCACATCAATTATTAGTCATATAGCAATGCATATTAGTTGTAATGTAAACTTTACTCTACATCTCATAACCATTCCTATTATCAATACACAACATTCAATTTGATTGTGTTAACTTTCGACTTATATCTCACTATATTTCTTTTTTAATAATATTCAAAATTCATTCAAGTGTTTAAGTCCTTCTAGGACTATCTATTGGTTTTATATTAACCACATATCTTATATAATAATGTTCGTTACATTAGAATCGAAACACTATTTAAGTGTATTACCACATTACATGGCGTTTCGACGTTTATACGTCACACGCCTAACTCGTCTCTTTTGCATGTGCTTTGCATGCTCCTATATTGAGTTACATTACTCTATAATGTTTCATTCTTATTGAAAACATAATATTAAACAGGGTCATACACACTCGTTACGGCGCTGCGACGCTTGCACTTCCGTACGTCAAACTTGCCTATTCGAACGCCCAAACGACACGCATTTGCGCACGCTTAGCACGCCCATACGACTTGTCTAATACTCAAGGTTAATGCTAAGTATCATTATAATACATAATAGTCATGTTATGGAAGTTAGAACATTATTTTACATGGTCGGGAGCATTACATGTGCATAGGTGCATGCCCGACGCCCCCCGATTGCCTCTAAAAACACATCAGTCCCAAAAATGACCATTTTGACCCCTGATACTGACCTCAAATTAAAAAACTTAAACAACAAAAGTTGTAGGTCTACTTGTGCTCATTCTAGATCATTTTGAATCGCCTCAATCGGAGTTCGTATGAAAATGTTATGGCTATTTTACCTCAGGAAGTCAAAATAGTCCCGAACTGACTTTCCTCCCGGCGCAGCTGCGCCCCAACCAGCGTTGGAGGCAGCACAGCTGCGCCCCTGGCAGCGTGTTACGCAACTTTTTCCTCTAGTATGTTGTTCTGATGAATTTTCTAACCATTTCCTCCTTCCAATCATCATAAATCAAGCTATACACATCTGATTGAGTCCGTTTTCGACTCTATGGATTCGTGAAACACTGAACTACTCCTCTACATAATAATTATAACACTTCAAGAACATTAACAATTCATTTTAAGGGTTCTAATTCACTATTCATGCTATACTTTTATGTTTTAAACATATTTAGCGAATTCATTCGCCACGAATTCGTTTCTTGACCAAAACGATTCCTTCCACTTGCATTCTTTTCGTTTCTCAATGTATTAATACAAACTATCATCAATTTACAGTTTATCACATGATTTAATCATCAATTTTGGGTCTAAAACAAGTCATCTTGCACATATTATGCCAAAACTCAAATTCTTTATCTTTTAACATATTTATAATAATCCGATTACTACAAAACCCATTACAGAAGTTATATACCAGATTATACACATCTATAACAAGTATATCATCAATTCTTAGCAAATCTTCTACCAAAATTCATCTACAGAGAAGTATATATAAGAACTCAACATAGATTTTAGAACCAAGTTGTTACCTTAGATTTCTTCTTTAGATTGATTAGAAGATGACTAGGAAACCTTGATTACACCTTTTGATTCTCAGGATTTTCTCTTCTTAATCCACAGAAAATTTCTTTATCTCTCAAACCCTCTATAAGGCTCCCCTTTCTCTCTGTTATTTAGACTTAGAAAAATAATGCGTAACATAAAAACAGACAAATGGTTTACGCTCAAATAAATTAAGGGTCTCAGCAGTTACAATATACCAAAGGTCATAAGAACATGTTTGGTTGCCACACCTTAAAATCCTTTTTATTTTATTTTTATAATTCTCTTATCCTATAGTACTCATGTCACGCATTACTCAATTAAATTATAATCTTTATTTAGCCAATACAATATTTAATTAGCTAATACAATTATAATTTGTTTAACAAATCATTAATCTTCTTATTTAATTATTTAATTAAATTAGACTATTTCCATTCCATTAGCGTAATAAAGTACGCACAGATTATAAAATCATTTAATCAATAATATCGTACTTAAATAAACTATTCTCTAATAATTTTCATCGAATATTCATTTTATTCCATAAATATTTCAACTAAAATATTTATTTTATTTAATAAATATTTTACTATTTACGAAATTCACTATCGTAATACATTAACATAGTACATTTTTATGCAATATATTACCTTCTCATTTTATTAAAATAATTATATTAATTCACTATTTAAATTAAGTGAATTACTCACATTATTTATGAATTTAATTCAAGCATTTCCATAGCCAACAAGGTATAACCAACAAATTATATTATTCAATAATATAACTTCCAACCTAATTAAATTAACATACTTCCCTTTTTAAACAATTTCATTTTCCTTCTTTAATAGTTAAAATAAATTAACTACTAAACCTTATTCCTCCAACATATGAATATATATATATATATATATATATATATATATATATATATCTTCTATATTCAGACCGCATCATATACTTCACCACATATAACACATATATACACATATCCAAACTCAAAACATCTCGTAATAAGAATTTTATTTGTTAAATTCTTATTATAATAATTTTTTTAAAATTCGGGTTGTCACAGAAGTACCGGGGGTAAAGCACTATTAAACCTAAAAAAAAAGTTCAAGGTCTTGCGACCACTCAACATGATTTGAAATCTTTTAAATTCCTGAGTTATTTATATTGCTTCCCAATTATTGAACAATTGTGGAAGATTCTTATTATTCTGAATGAGAATGTAGTAAGAAGGATATTCCTTAGAAAGAAGTATTTGTAGAACGCTTTAACCCAGTGAATAAAGATTAACGTAAAATCTATTTTTGATAGATTAAATGAATGAAGAGTAATAAAAATTTCGATGACGAAATTCTTAGAAGAAAAGGTGAATGTGATAACCCGAATAATTATAGATGGTGAATTATGTAGTATATGAATTCTACGAGTAGAATATATAGTAATGATCCTTAGAAAGGAAATGAACGAGTTAAAGAAGATATATAATATTTGATATATGATTGTGTTTGTTTGAAGGTTATGTAATAAAATCTTAACCTTGTTGAAGAGGTGAATTTAGTAAAGATATATATGTAGTTTATATAAATGTCATTAAGATAATGTGTTGAAGTTATTCAACAATAAAATTGTGGAAGAGATTTTGTGAAAACCAAGTAACGGAGGTTTTCGTTGATTCCGACAATGGAATCTTTATAAGGAGGGAAGGATGTGAGATCCCGGATTTTTAAAAAATTATAAATAAAAATTTAATAAATAAAATACTTATTACGAGATGTTTTGAGTTGATCATGTGTATACGTGTAATATATTGTGAAATATATGAATTAATGTGAAGAGAATTTAAATATTAATTTTAATATTTATTAGAATAAATAAATATTTTAAATTGAATTATTTATTGAGTTAAATAAATAATTTTGTGATTATTATGGAATAATATAATTAAGTGTAACATATTAATTAAATAAATATTTAGTATTTAATTTAATTGATATAATAATTTTATGTTATAGTTCTAATTTAATTGAGATAATTAAATTAGATGAGTAATGTGATGAGTGTTACATGCAATTATAATTAGCGAGTAATTATAATTATGTGACAATTTTTATGTAATTAATTGATGATTAACTTTTAATTAATTAAATTATAATGTTAATATTTAACTAGTTAAAGGATAAAATTAAGAATACGTGTTAAAGGATTTACTAAAAGAATTAAAAGAGTTTTAAAACCGTTTTCCCAAACAAGGCCCTTACATTGTTTTAAATTTGTTTTGCCAAATGGGGCCTTAACTATTTAAAAACTTATTTTTTAAAATAATGAGTTTTGCCAAACAATCATTAGGCTTTTGATATTCAAAATTGTAACTTATTTATATTAATTACAATTATGGTGTTAAATATGGTGGTTTAAATGTTGGGAGTTATATTATATAATTATACATATAATATATTAGTTATATGTGTATTTTATATACTTTAGTTTAGAAGTTAGAAGAATAGATGTTAGTCAGATAGAACAAAAGGGTTAGTATGTGTTAGAGAGAAAACACAGAAAACCTAAAAGGAAAAAGAGGAGAAGAAGGGAGAAAGAAGAAGGAGGAAGAGGAAGTTTGAGAGAGTCAAACATCATCATCTTCATCTTGTTCTCCTAAGCAAAGGAAATGTATAATCTCTAACTTTAGAGTTTAAGATTTCCTTAAGTTATTCAAGTTTTAATTTTATGAAAATATGAATATTCATGAAAACTTATGATTTTGGGGATATATGTTATATAGTGTTTATAATATGAAGTTTATATGTGAATTGTGATAGTAGATGCTTATAAGTGAATTGTATGATGGTTTAGTTGATTAATTCATGATGAACATGAGGAAATTCATGTTCATCAAAAGTCATAGTGAAATAGTTTGATAATTGGCCTATTTGAAATCAAAAATTGTGATTTGATTGTGTAAATTGAGGTTAGATGTTGATAACATGTTTATAAACAAATTTAAATATGTTTTGATTGGGTATTTTGATTTAAAAATAGATTTCAGTGTTCAATTTCATCAAGAATACTTGTTAATGATTTTCTTCAAAAATCATGGAATTGATTGTTGTAAACTATGTGTTTTAAGGATTAAATGTGTTGAAACATGTTAGGAGTTTAGAAATTATATTTTCTATTAAGATGTTATGAATTGTATTGAATGAAATTGGAACTTGGTGTGGAGAAATAAGTTAAGTTGGCTTTTTCTCTACACAGTTCGCGAAGCAGTTTTGGTTCGCAGCAGGGGACCCGCCCCGGCGGGCCTTGCAAGGTCAAGTACACCCGCCCGACGGGGGGTATGCAAAAAAAAGAGGACCTTTGTTTTGAAAAGCTAAGTTTATATAATAATTTAATGGCCTGTTAACATGCCTTAAAATGCTAAATAATAGTAATGAGATATATTAAAAATATATGATGTGAAATTATAATTTGAAATAATTATAATTATTGTAAAGGTTTAATTTAATTGGATTAATTATAATGAATATAGTTGAGTAGTTTTATAATCAAAGTAAAAGTTTAACTTGAAGTATAATTTGTTTAGTTATAACTTAATATGTGATTATAATTTGGAATAATTATAATTAAGGTAAAAGTATAATTTAAATGGTAATTTATTTAATTATAATTTAATGAGTGCATGAAATGAAATTGATTATTTATAATCTAAGTAATGGTTTAAATTAAATTATAATATGTTTAAATTATAATTTAATACATGACGTAATTTGAATAATTAGAGTAATGATTTAAAGTAAATTATAAATGGTGTAATTATAATTTGATTAAAGTGGATGTTTAAATTATAATTCATTTAATTATAATTTAATATGAGTATGTAATTATTATTTGACTTAATTATGTTTTTATGTGATGCGATTAATTATGTGATAAGTAACTGTTAACTTAATAGTTAAAGAGGATTGAGTTAACCTAAGTTGGTTAACTAACTATGAGGAGTAGTTATGGGATAATTAACTTATGTTGTTAATTATACATAAGTTTGACAGTGAGTGTCAAATGAATAAATGGAAGAGAATTACGACGTGTAAATTAGAAAGTATAAAGTAGAATTTACTTCGACATTTGATAAGCATTGCTAGGTGACTACTAGTTGATGCGTATGGTAATACGTATGTAGGATTGATGAAACAGATTATTATAAGCTATTTTTCGGTAATTGGTAATCTACGAGTCAGGCAGGTCTTTCGGTTCTAATTTTCTATGTGAACTTGATGATATTATGAACTGTTTTAAAATGTATTGCAAAGAGCATGCTATGTTATATATGTTGCAAGCATGAAATTTTAAAGTCAGTTTATGACTACATTGATTGATTTAAGAATGTTGATTGAGTAAGGAACTCAATTTTTTTATTTGTTATGTGATTAAAGCATGTATGCCATATTACTTTAATGTTTATGAGATGTATGTTGAGCATGTTAATTATGTGCTACGTGATGCATGAAAATTGTTAGTTCTTGCTGAGCTGCCGAGCTTACTCTTGCAAATAATCATTTTTGCAGGTCAATGAGGCAAGGTAATGATACATGATAGTTGAATGTTAGAGTTCAATAGTAATTCAAGAAGCTTACTTGTATTTTATGAGAAATGCATTTAATATCTTGATTGTAATGTAGATCTAAAGCTGTAAAATTGAGTTATCCGATGTATATGGATAATAATTGTAATGTAAGACTTTGTATAGTCATTTTGTTGCATCGATTCATGATTTAGATTTGAATCATGTAATGTAAAGGTTGTGATTCAGGGCAATAAAGAAAGAAGTTTATAAAAAATTTAAATTATTTCGCATTTTTAGTCATTTTAATATCGAATATTGATGTAAAGTTAGAATAAAGTTGTATTATTAACGATCGAGAATGAGATTTATATTGTAAGAATTTTTGGATCGTTATAGTAGACGAGAGTCGAATGTTAATTAAGCAGCGGGACGAATCCCAATTCGATTCAACAATTGGTGAACCTGCTGACGGGAGCGCTTGCAAATCAGCCGCAAGTCCAGAATACGACGTTTAAGGAATTTAAGGCAGTAGAACCACCGGAATTTCAAGGATCAGTGAATTCGATAGAGGCCCAAACGTGGATAATAGAAATAGAGAAGGTCTTCGATGTGGCCAGAGTTAACGAAGACCAGAAGATGGCTTTTGCGACGTTCATGTTGAAGTCGGAAGCTAGCTTCTGGTGGCAAGCCAATAAGACTAGAGAGGGAGAAGGTGTTATACCATGGGACCGTTTCAAAGAGATGTTCTTTGAAATGTATTTCCCCATTAGCTCGTAGAACCAGATGGAGGTTCAGTTCCTAGAGCTAAAGCAAGGAACGATGACAGTGCCAGAAACACCACGAAATTCAATGAGTTGGTCAGGTTTGCTACGTACCAGGTCAGTATTGACGAGAGGAAGCCGAGAAGTTTTGAGCAGGGATTGAATCCCTGGCTGTACATCAAGGTCTCCATGTTCCAGTTGAGGACGTTTGTAGTTGTGCTAGAAAAGGCCATTCTCGCTGAAGGTGGAAGCGACGCGGTGACCAAGTATAATCAGGACCAGTATAGTTCGTGAAGAAGAAGGATGGATCGATGCGGCTTTGCATTGATTATAGGGAGTTGAACAAAGTTACGATCAAGAATAGGTATCCTTTACCTAGGATCGATGACTTGTTCGATCAACTAAAGGGTGCTAGATACTTCTCAAAAATCGATTTGAGAAGTGGGTATCATCAATTGAAGGTGAGAGGAGAAGATATACCGAAGACGACTTTTAGAACTTGGTATGGACATTACGAGTTCTGGGTGATGTCATTTGATCTAACGAATGCACCAGCGGCATTTATGGACTTAATGAATAGGGTGTTTAAGCCATTCCTAGATAAGTTTGTAGTGGTGTTCATATATGACATTTTGGTTTATTCCAAAACTGAGGAGGAACACACTGAACATCTAAGGCTGACATTAGAATCGCTAAGACAGGAAAAGCTTTAAGCAAAATTCTCGAAGTGCAAATTCTTGTTAGAACGTTTGTAATTTCTTGGCAAAGTGATTGACAAAGATGGAATTTCTGTGACAACCCAAAAATTTATAAGATTTTAAATGATTAAATAAAGGTTAAATAAAAAGACCTAGACTGGAAATAGAGTATGAATTTAAAAATTTTGTGAAGGAATTATATGGTTTTGTGTATTGTTTATATATTTATTTAACATATAAAGCGAATTAAGAATAAAGTCTAGTAACCTAATATATATATTAGGTATAGAAATTTAAATAACCTAAGGGTTATAATATGTAAGGATGTTAGTATTTAAAATATTAACTAACACTAAGGGATTAAGTTTATTATCTCAATCTATTAATTTTATTAAAGCAAGTCTAATTGAGTTAAGTAATTTAATGTGTATGAGTAAAGATTTGAATTACAAATTGAGTGAATAAAAATCCTAATTAAATGATTAGAGTAGAATAGAATTTAAAGTAATGGAACCATAGTGAATTACATGGCCCAAATTAATTAAATGTGAGCCCAAAACATTAAATACAATGGCCCAAGTCTTAGCCCAATTAGAGAGGGACATGTTGGGCATTTACTTAACTAAATAAAGTATTAAAAAGCAAATAAATGGATGAGTATAAGGATACATGACCGGTCAAGATAAGGAAGGAAAAGAGGGATGAATGTAATCATGCAATCCAACAACTCCTACCAACTACTTGCTAGGTGTCACATTCTAAAAGGAGCCAACACCATTATCTTTACTTGCAAGCTAAGATGTAATCATTAAGAGAGAGAATGATAGAATTTGCCAAGATATGGAATAGATATGATTTAGATGATATGTACAAAATTTAATAACACCAAATTCATTCTCTTTCATTTCATTTATTTTCTCTTTCCTCATAACTTAACAAAACAAAAGCTAAACCAAGAGAGAGAGAGAGAGAAGGACTTCGACCACAAGAGGGAAGAAAGAGAGGGAGTGTTTTTGCTTGTTTCAAAGTTCTTTAACTAAAACTTAGGAAGAAGAAGGAAGAACACGCTAAGGTATAAAAGGTTTCTATTTAATATAGTTTAAATTCCTTTGTGATTTGATTTGAGTTTGATTTTTGTAAGGTTTTGATTTTGTGGTTCAAAAACCTTGGATCTAGGTGTTTATAAGTATTTTATGTTTAGATCTATCACTTTTCATGATCAACAGTTAGATCAAAAGCAAGAAAAAGAAAACTATGTTTTAGAAAGTAAGAAAACTTAATTTTCTTAGCCTTTATCGTGTTTTTCTTATTATTGGTAACTGTTTGATGTATTAGATCATGGATCATGGTAGATCAATGAGTATTAGAGGTATTAGTATGTATTATGATGGGTTATGATATTTAATATTTGATTAATCAAGTGATTATGGATGTTTTCTTAGAAATCACAAAAGTTTTAAATTCAAATTTTTGAGAAAACGTAACATAAAATTCAAACAACCATATCTCTTAGTGTATTTCAAATTTTTGAGTGTGGTCAATTTCTAGACTTAGATCTATAAGTCTTCTAACAGATCCAAGGGGAATCACTGAAAATTCCTTATAGATGTCCGTCTGGACATTTTTTAGCAAAGGACGTGAAATCTGAAAAAAAAACCAAAAAGTAGGCCGTCTGGGATTTCCAAGTTCAGTTTCGTCCACTTATTTTGTGAAATAAAATCAGGCCTTTTGGGACATTAAAATATAAGTTATAAAGTAGCTTGTGTCCAAAAATGAGCTCATTCCGACTTAAATTGAGCAAGTTATGACTATTTTAATATTTATATTTTTTCTACGAAAATTGCTATATTCGGAGTTGTATAACTCCGATGGCCATGAAATTTAAACTGGAGGCTCACGATAACATGTGTAAGATCCCGCAAAGAGTTGGGAATTTTTGGAGTTAAGCGTGAAGTAGCTAATTTCTTAAGAAATTAACTAGAAATGGATTTCTGAAAAATACTAAAGTAAATTGAAAAATTCCAGAAAAATCATTTTTGTGTATGAAATATGTGTATATATGTTTGGCCTAAGGGTGAATAAATAATAAGATGATTTGGTTAAAAAAGGGGAATCCAGTTTGCTGGATTGGAATCTAGTTTACTGGATTGCAATCTGGTTTGCTAGATTGGCCATCAATTTGCTGGATGAGATATTTAGACAATTCAAGATGCTGGATTGGTCTGTTTGGATAATCTAGATTACTGGATTGGATGTCAGTTTGAATCCAGGTTGCTGGATTGTGGGATTGTGTGAATTCAGGTTGCTGGATTATAATTAAGTCTGAATCCAGGTTGCTGGATTAGGTATTCGGCTTACTTAATTATAAAGGCCTTATAAAATGAAAGACTAAGTGTTAATTTACAAGTTATATGATACAGTAGTGTTAAGTCTAAGGTAGTACAATCATACTCTTTAATGGTTGATGTATAGTAGCTAGGCGAAATGACTCTTTCATATGGGGAAGGGAGCTACGAATTAGTAACCGATCTAACTCACTGTGAAAATAGTGTAGACTAGACGGAAACTAATTTGTTAGTCGTTTGTGGGAAACCACTCAGTATACTATATTGAATATTATTAAAGACTCGATGTGTGTTAGGTTTAGACTTGTGTATATGTATAGTGTTAAGGATATATAATATTTGACTATGTGGTTAAGTGTTAGATGGTTTACTTTTAAAGTAATAATATTATGAGATAAGTATATTATGCTAATTGAAAGATATATCTTATAACTGATAGGTCTTTCCAATAAAGCGATTAAATTAGATTGCATAGAAGTAATCGACTGTTTAGGCAAGTTTCCTAACTCGAACTCGAGTTGTTATTGTAAAGCATGTTCGTGAATAATTATTGTTAATTATTCACATCTATACTGATTATTGATTCGCACTTAGTGCATGTTGCATATATTCATCAGGTATGAACGGCTGATCACCTAAGGTTCAGTTAAATTTGTTCATTATTCATTGTTGGCTATTCATCATTATTGACTCGGTCATTCATTTATGAAAATTAATTTACATTCTTTCACAATTATTATATTGTTGAAATTTTGTCAACTTATTATTCTTTTCAATCATGATATATCTTCATTTGAACTTAAACTTGCTGGGCAAACTTGTTGCTCACCCTTACTATATCATGATAAACATTTCAGATTAAAGGCGAAACTTCGGACACAGCCAAAGGCAAAGACAAGTTCCAGGATGGACTTATTGTACTGTTAAAATGGTAATAGTATAAGATATAAATGACATTGTATGTCATGTAGGATATTGAATGCAGGTATTAAGTTAAGGTTACAGACCTTGGGAATTATGTTATAAAAGTTATTATATAAATAATTTATGTTAATATCTTCCGCAATAGTTATAGAAATGATGTATCATAACATACCAGGTCCGAGGTTCTGGGGACCCGGATTTAGGGGTGTCACAGTTGGTATCAGAGTTGTAGGTTATAAACCTTAGGTAGGGTTACCTTAGGCTATAACCGCAGAAATGAGGAATAGGAATAAACTCAAATAGAGTTTAAGTTCTAAGCGATGAATTTGGGCAAGGTATTAATAAGTCAATAAAATTCAAAGAAGAATCTTGACAAGTATTAAAGTTCCAGAGGTACCTAACTTTGATAATAAAGATGAACAGTAGTAATGAATAGATAGAGTCTAAAAGACTAAAAGTATAAAGGGAAAGAAGATCGTAAAACAAAACGTTCATAAGATAGAAAAGAGTCGTAATATAATACGATTATAATATCAGATTACAACGTGATCTGCTGAGGTCATAGAAGGACAGAAGATCAATCGTTTGATTGAAAACTTTATAGCAAAATTGTTATATGAATATGGTACTATGAAATAGTACGAGTTAAACTCAGGAAAGAGTTGTGAATTATAGATACGGATTAAATAAAATTTGTATCGAGTAAAGAGGGAACTAGGATTATGTGGGATTTCAATTGAGGACTCATGTGATAGTTGAGTTATACAAACCTTTGTATGGGCGAGGGTTTTGTGCTTGGTCTAACGACTACTTAGTTTATCACATTGATAATCATTGAAATGTCGGTGTCACGCTATTCGCTATATGTATGATAAGAAGGTGATTCTTTTCTCATGTGTATAACGGATAGGTAGAGAATATAAGATTAGGTGCTAGTTTTTAAACTCATACGTATGGTAAGTTCGTGACTCATAATCGTATGGTGGAACCCCTCAGCGAATGGACTACTTTGGTCTTACTAGGATAAGTTCCAAAATCCATATGATTGTGGTAAGTTCCTGAACTCATAACGTGTGGTATGTTTGATGAATTATAAGGATTGAGGATTGAGGATTGATGAAGTATAAGTTCGTGACTCATTAATGCATCATGGAACCTGATGCAAGGATGATAAAAATAATGGAGTCATTAATGCAGTATTTCCTAGTGTTGGATGTGATCAAAAGATCGTCAGCCCACTATGGTATATTGTTTTATGACAAAGTCACAAAAATGACGGAATCTTCAACGGACTGTAAATACAGTGCGGTATAATGACGTCATAAAATAATTTTTAGAATTTTAAAGAATATTCAAGTGTCAATTAAATTTGGTCAGACAAATGTTTTAATTGATATTGGAATTATTGGTATATGTCTAAAGCTATTTGATTCAGCTAGACAATGTTTATAAAAATTTAAGTATCTCTTTGAGAATTTATCCCGAATCATATTATTTTGATTCAGACTTCAGGCTGAGTATGAACATCCCTAAATTGGGAAATATTTTGAGCCAAAGGCGGTGATGATGAACGCGAATGTCGTTCCAGCATGTAGCATCTGATCAATGCAGGGCATACGGGCTGATCACCTAATGTGTCCGTAAGTCTAGAGCGATTTGCAGATGAATTTCTGTTTAAACCTTTTCGAAATTGAAAAATAAAAGTTCATGGCCACTTAGCATTATATGAAAAGTTTTTTTTAAACTCATTGGGGAGAAATCTGGGTAGAATGTGATGATAGAATAGTTCCTCATAGAAGGAAGCCTTGTGTACTCATTAAATGAGAATGAAATTAGATAAATGTTAAGTTGAAAATCTAGTTTTGGTGAATAGAAGGAGTAAGGATTAATAGGCAGTAATTTCGAGGACGAAATTCTTAGAAGAAGGGGTGAATGTGACAACCAAAAAATTTATAAGATTTTAAATGATTAAATAAATGTTAAATAATAAGACCTAGACTAGAAATAGAGTATGAATTTAAAAATTTTGTGAAGGAATTATATGGTTTTGTGTATTGTTTATATATTTATTTAACATATAAAGAGAATTAAAAATAATGTCTTGTAACCTAATATATATATTAGGTATAGAAATTTAAATAACCTAAGAGTTATAATATGTAAGGATGTTAGGATTTAAAATATTAACTAACACTAAGGGATTAAGTTTATTATCTTAATCTATTAATTTTATTAAAGCAAGTCTAATTGGGTTAAGTAATTAAATGTGTATGAGTAAGAATTTGAATTACAAATTGAGTGAATAGAAACCCTAATTAAATTATTAGGGTAGAACAAAATTTAAAGTAATGGAACCATAGTGAATTACATGGCCCAAATTAATTAAATGTGAGCCCAAAATATTAAATACAATGGCCCAAGTCTTGGCCCAATTAGAGAAGGACATGTTGGGCATTTACTTAACTAAATAAAGTATTAAAAAGCAAATAAAATGGATGAGTATAAGGCCACATGGCCGGTCAAGATAAGGAAGGAAAAGAGGGATGAATGTAATCATGCAATCCAACAACTCCTACCAACTACTTGCTAGGTGCCACATTCTAAAAGTAGCCAACACCATTATCTTTACTTGCAAGATAAGATGTAATCATTAAGAGAGAGAAGGATAGAATTTGCCAAGATATGGAATAAATATTATTTAGATGATATGTACAAAATTTAATAACACCAAATTCATTCTCTTTCATTTCATTTATTTTCTCTTTCCTCATAACTTAGCAAAACAAAAGCTAAACCATGAGAGTGAGAGATAAAAGGACTTCGGCCACAAGAGGGAAGAAAGAGAGGGAGTGTTTTTGCTTGTTTCAAAGTTCCTTAACTAAAACTTAGGAAGAAGAAGAAAGAACAAGCTAAGGTATAAAAGGTTTCTATTTAATATAGTTTAAATTCCTTTGTGATTTGATTTGAGTTTGATTTTTGTAAGGTTTTGATTCTGTGGTTCAAAAATCTTGGATCTAGGTGTTTATAAATATTTTATGTTTAGATCTATCACTTTTGATGATCAAAAATTAGATCAAAAGCAAGAAAAAGGAAACTATGTTTTAGAAAGTAAGAAAACTTAATTTTCTCAGCCTTTATCGTGTTTATCTTATGATTGGTAATTGTTTGATGTAGTAGATCATGAGTCATGGTAGATCCATGAGTATTAGAGGTATTTGTATGTATTATGTTTAGATCTATCAAGTGATTATGAATTTTTTCTTAGAAATCACAAAAGTTTTAAAATGAGATTTTTGAGAAAACGCAACATGAAATTCAAATAACCATATCTCTTATTGTATTTTGATGTTTTGAGTGTGGTCAATTTCTGGACTTAGATCTTTAAGTCTTCTAACAGATCCAAGTTGAATCACTGAAAAATTGCTTGTAGATTTCCGTTTGGACAGTTTTTAGAAAACGACGTGAAATCTGAAAAAAAAAACCCAAAAAGTAGGTTGTCCGGGATTTCCAAGTACAGTTTCGTCGACTTATTTTGTGAAATAAAATCAAGCCTTTTGGCGCATTAAAATATATGTTATAAAGTAGCTTATGTCCAAAAATGAGCTCATTCCGACTTAAATTGAGCAAGTTATGACTATTTTAATATTTGCATTTTTTTCGACGAAAATCGCTATAATCGGAGTTGTATAACTCCGATGGCCACGAAATTTAAACTGGAGGCTCACGATAACATGTGTAAGATCCCACAAAGAGTTGGAAATTTTTAGAGTTAAGTGTGAGGTAGCTAAATTTTTAAGAAATTAACTAGAAATGGATTTTTGAAAAATACTAAAGTTCATTAAAAAATTCCAGAAAAATTATTTTTGTGTATGAAATATGTGTATATATGTTTGGCCAATGGGTGGAAAAATAATAAGATGATTTGGTTAAAAAAGGGGAATCCAGTTTGCTGGATTGGAATCTAGTTTGCTGGATTGCAATCTGGTTTGCTAGATTGGCCATTAATTTGCTGGATGAGATATTTAGACAATTCAGGATGCTGGGTTGGTCTGTTTGGATAATCCAGATTACTGGATTGGATGTCAGTTTGAATTCAGGTTGCTGGATTGTGGGATTGTGGGATTGTGTGAATCCAGATTGCTGGATTAGGTATTCGTCTTACTTAATTATAAAGGACTTATAAAATGAAAGACTAAGTGTTAATTCACAAGTTATATGATCTAGTAGTGTTAAGTCTAAGGTAGTACAATCGTACTCTTTAATGGTTGATGTATAGTAGCTGGGCGAAATGACTCTTTCATATGGGGAAGGGATCTACGAATTAGTAACCGATCTAAGTCACTGTTAAAATAGTGTAGACTAGACGAAAACTAATTTGTTAGTTATTTGAGGAAAACCACTCAGTATACTATATTGAATATTATTAAAGACTCGATGTGTGCTAGGTTTAGACTTGTGTATATGTATAGTGTTAAGGATATCTAATATTTGACTATGTAGTTAAGTGTTAGATGGTTTACTTTTAAAGTAATAATATTATGAGATAAGTATGTTATGCTAATTGAAAGATATATCTTATAACTGATTGGTCTTTCCAATAAAGCGAATAAATTAGATTGCGTAGAAGTAATCGATGATTCAGGCAAGTTTCCTAACTCGAACTCGAGTTGTTATTGTAAAGCATGTTCGTGAA
Organism: Panax stipuleanatus; assembly: GCA_020205555.1. Taxonomy (NCBI): domain Eukaryota; kingdom Viridiplantae; phylum Streptophyta; class Magnoliopsida; order Apiales; family Araliaceae; genus Panax; species Panax stipuleanatus. Next base: position 19,674 of record JAINUT010002621.1, read on the forward strand.
TAATTACTGTTAATTATTCACATCTATACTGATTATTGATTCGCATTTAGTGCATGTTGCATATGTTCATCAGGTATGAAAGGCTGATCACTTTCATTACCCTAAGGTTCAGTTAAATTTGTTCATTATTCATTATTGGCCATTCATCATTATTGACTCGGTCATTCATTTATGAAAATTAATTTACATTCTTTCACATTTATTATATTGTTGAAAGTTTGTCAGCTTATTATTCTTTTCAATCATGATATATCTTCATTTGAACTTAAACTTGCTGGGCAAACTTGTTGCTCACCCTTACTATATCATGATAAACATTTCAGATTAAAGGCGAAACTTTGGACACAGCCAAAGGCAAAGACAAGTTCCAGGATGGACTTATTGTACTGTTAAAATGGTAATAGTATAAGATACAAATGACATTGTATGTCATGTAGGATATTGAATGCAGGTATTAAGTTAAGGTTACAGACCTTAGGAATTATGTTATAAAAGTTATTATATAAATAATTTATGTTAATATCTTCCGCAATAGTTATAGAAATGATGTATCATAACATACCAGGTCAGAGGTTCTGGGGACCCGGATTTAGGGGTGTCACAGTTTCAGTGGATCTGTTGAAGGTTGAAGCTGTAATGAATTGGGATCAGCCGAAGACACCATTTGAAGTGAGAAGTTTCTTGGGATTGGCAGGTTATTATCAAAGATTTATTCAAGACTTTTCCTAGATCGCAGCTCCGTTGACGAATTTGACTCGTACAATAGTTAAGTTTGATTGGACAAAAAAGTGAGAGGAAAGTTTTTAAGAACTGAAGAAGAGGTTGAGCACTACGCCTGTGTTATCATTGCCTGATAGTACAAGAAATTTTGTAGTATACAGTGACGCCTCATATAAGGGATTAGGTTGTGTACTGATGCAGAGCAGCAAGGTTATTGCATATGCATCACGCCAACTGAAGGACTACGAGAAAGGGTATTCAACCCATAATTTGGAATTGGCGGCAATAGTGTTTGCTCTGAATATTTAGAGACACTACCTTTATGGAGAAAAGTGTGAGATATACACAGATCACAAGAGTCTGAAGTACATCTTTACACAGAAAGATTTGAGCATGTGCCAAAGGAGATGGTTGTAACTTATCAAAGACTACGACTGCGACATTCTTTACCATTTGAGTAAAGCTAACGTTTTTGCTGACACCTTAAGCAAGAAGGGTCGGGAGAAGTTAAATTTATTAACTGATCAAGATCAGTTAATATAAGAGATGGATAAATTGGAACTGGAAGTTAAGTATCCAAAGGAAATGGATGAGAAGCTGTTTCAAGTAACTACTAGTTCAACCTTGGTGGACAAGGTGAAAGAGGCACAACTTCACGACGAGGAGTGCGAGAATATCCGGAAGAGAGTAACCGATGGGGAAGAAATCAAATTCAAGAACAATAATGAAGGACTGCTACGATTTGAATGGAGAATCTGGGTAAAGACAGTACCGGACGTCAAAGAGGAGATTTTGAGCGAGGTTCACAGTTTAAGATATTCGATTCACCTTGGGAGTACGAAGATGTACCAGAATCTCAAACAGCATTTCTTGTGGCCGAATATGAAGAGAGACGTGGCTGAATGCGTTGCAAAATGTTTAACGTGCCAGAAAGTCAAAGCAGAACACCAGCGACCAGGTGGATTACTACAACCGCTAGATATTCAGGAATAAAAATGGAGCATATCACGATGGATTTCGTGGTTGGTCTTCCAGCGACTCAGAAAAGTTTTGATGCGAATTGTGTGATAGTGGATAAACTGACGAAGTCAGCACATTTCTTACCGATCAAGATTATATATAACTTGGATCAGTTAGCGAAGCTGTACGTGAAGGAAATTATTTTTAGACAAGGTGTTCCAGTGTCGATTGTATCCGATAGAGATCCGCATTTCATGTCAAATTTTTGGAAGAGACTACAGAAGTGCTTAGGAACACAATTACGAATGAGTACGGCGTACCATCCTCAAACTGATGGCCAAAGCGAGAGAATGATTCAGACACTTGAGGACATGCTGAGAGCTTGCGTCATGGACTTCAAAGGAAGTTGGGATGATCATCTACCATTGGTGGAGTTCTCCTACAACAATAGTTACCATGCGAGTATTGGCATGCAGACTTACGAAGCATTGTACGGCAGAAAATGTAGGACTCCATTGTGCTGGGATGAGGTTGGCGAACGACAACTATTGGGACCAGAATTGGTGCAACAAACAGCTGAGATTGTCAAGGTAATCAAAATGAGATAGGTTGCTGCTCAAGACAGACAGAAGAAGTATGCCGATTATCATCGTCAGAATCGAGAATTTACAGTGGGAAGCTTTGTTTTCCTAAAAGTATCTCCTTGAGAGAAGAATGTAATGGATGAAAATTTTTGTGTTGTGATTCTGGGGATAGAATCCTTTTAAGGAGGGAAGATTGTAACGAATGAGAATTTTATATATAAATTTTAATATTTATTGAATTAAATAAATATTTTAATTAATTTATTTATTGAGTTAAATAAATTATGTATGTGATTGTTGTGGAGTAATTTAATTAAGTACAATATATTAATTAAATAAATATTTAATATTTAATTTAATTGATGTGTAATAATTTTATGGTATAGTTCTAATTTAATTGAGATAATTAAATTAGATGAATTTTATGTGATAATTGTTATATGAGATTATGATTAGCGAGTAATTATAATTGTTATGTGACAAATTTTATTGGGTTAATTGATGTTAGCTTTAATTTAATTAAATTAGAATGTTAAGATTTAATTAATTAAAGTGTAACATTGAAAGTATATGTTAAAGGATTTATTAAGTAACTTAAAAGGGTTTTTAAATTAGTTTTACCAAACAAGGCCCTTGCACCTATTTTAAACTTGTTTTACCAAACATGGCCTTAACTATTAAAAAGCTATTTTTTAAATAATCTGTTTTGCCAAACAAGCCTTATGGATTTTAAAATTCAAAATAAATTGTAACTGTTATATGTATTAAGTAGGGTAATTAAGAATTTATAGTTATGTATATTATATATGAATTATATGTATTATACATGTCAGTTATATTATATGTATTATACGTTAGTTAAAACAAAGAGTTAGAGCAAAAGAGAAAACAAAGAAAAAAATACAGAGAGCTAAAGAAAAAAGAGAGAAGAAGAAGAAAAGAAAGAGGGAGAAGAAAGCTTGTGAATTCTAGAACAAAGCACCATCATCTTCTTCTTCCTAACACAAAAAGGGTATAATCTAAACTCTGTAAATTTTTAGAATTTTGTTTATATATTCTTCAAGTTTAGTTCTCTATATATGAGAGTTTAGTATAAAATTGATGAAAGCATGAATTTTATATGCAATTTATGTTATAATATGCTTGTATGTGATTAGTATAATGATTTAAGTAATTTAATTCATGTAAATATGATGAACATGAAGAAAATCATGTTCATCAAAAGTTACAGTGAATTGGTTTTAATGAAAGGCTCTTTTAAAATCAAAATTTATGTTTAATTGTAAGTTATTGTGACAACCCGAATTTTTAAAAATTATTAAAATAAGAATTTAATTAATAAAATTCTTATTTCGAGATGTTTTGAGTTTGAATATGTGTATTTATGTGTTATATATTGTAAAATATATGATTTGGTGCGAATATAGAAGATATATATATATATATATATATATATATATATATATATATGTTTGAAGAATGAGGTTTAGTAGTTAATTTAATTTAACTATTGAAGAAGGTAAATGAAATTGTTTGAAAATGAAATTAAGTTAATTTAATTAAGTTTATGTTAAATAATTCTTCAATTGATGTGTATTTTATTACATTAATGTTATGGAAATATTCTAATTTAATTAAATAATTAAATTAGAAGGTTTGTAATGGGTTAAATAAAATTACAATTATTGTGGTTAAATAGGAATTATAATTAGTAAGGTTTAATTGAGTTTATTACTAAAATAAGTAATTATTTAAGTGTGACATTAGAAATATGTTATATGTCATAGTAAAGTAATAATAGTATATAATGAATAGCCTAACCATTGGGTTGCTTAACTAATGATGAAAAAGTGACGTTATGCTACTAAGATGGCTTAATGTGATATTGATCATGCATGTAAGAGTTTTGTAACATAAGCCTTATGTTATTAGTGGGGGTCACTATTATATTAATTAATTACATAACTATTACCCAAATGAGGAGTTACACAAAAAGAAATTCTAGAGTTTTTTTTTCTTTTAGAGCAATAGTCTTTGTGGAAGAGAGAAATAGAGAAATTGAGAGAGATAGAGAGAAATAGAGGAATTGAGAGAAGCTAGGAGAAGAAGAAGAAGCCATGGAAGAAGAAGAAGAAAAAGCTAGAATAAGGTAACTTCTAAATCCTTGTTTAATCTTTGAGTTTTTTGGGTAGATTTATGTTTTTATAAGATCTAGGGTAGTAGATCATGCTTAATCTTGTTTGTATTGGTTTAATCTTGGATTATCAAGAATCAAACAAGAGGATTCAAGAAAGAAAATGAAATGGTAAGAAAATTTTGTAGGTTTTGAGTAATTGTGGACAGATCTTGTGAAATTCATACCTCTTTGGGTATAATGAGTTAGAAAGTGAGCCTTATACCAAATCGAAGCTATGGAAGTAAGCTATATTCTGAAAGTGGTATCACATGAAAACTCCTTGTAGATTTCTTGCAGTGTCTGTTTTAGTAAGGCTGGTCCGATGGGAAAACAATCTGCCCAGAAAATTAAAACTGTTACGGTTTCTGACTTTGAAAAATTCATATAAATTCGTGTGTTTTGAATCTGAAGAAACTTTTAACTTCTACCCAGACTCGCGTGATTGAGCCATTTTATGGACCGGATCATGTCCGAAATAAATTGTATAGTAAGGCTGTCCAGAAAATGAAAATTTCTGGACTAGTTAATGAAATTGCAGAATCTGTTTCAGATGTATAAGGGTCTGACTGTAAGGCCTAGATGAGATTGTAGTACACTGAGTAAGAGTTAATTGTACATAAGAAGGAACAAAAACGGACATGTAACGAAGGAGTTACGTTAAAAACAAAAACAACGTTTTGTTAAAGAAATTTTGAAGATGAGTTTTATAATTCTGTTTGAATTAAGATTTTAGGTGATGATATATTTTGATGATTAACAATATGTTTTGACATATGTAATGAGTATAGATATGTGTTATCACATTCTATGCATAATTAACCATTTAAGATCAAGAGTTGAGATAAGTTAATGTGTGCACATAATGTGCTCGATAAAATGCCTAAGAGTAATAGTGTTTCTAAACTTTGGTATACAAAGTGTCTAACTAATGGCTAATATTGGGTGTTATGTGCATCTAAGTATGAAAAGATGATAATACAAGAATAATAATTGAAAGAAATCGAAAAGGGCGATTTTTGATTTTTGAAGGAAAATTAAACATGTAAATAATGTGTTGAATATGCATTTTTGAAACCAAAGTGGTATAATAAAATGGTGTGTTATACGCACATTAAACTACAAGTGCGATAGTCTAGAATGTGTGGTGATGAAAATGAAAATAAAACCGAGTTGCATATAAAACACAGTTAGATGTCTATAAAGACATTTTAAAGGATAATAAGATAAAGTAAGGTTTTATAATAAATTTGACCATGAGATCGAGTATTGATTTTGTTTATTATCAATCTCACATACAGTGTAGGTTGTGCAAGGACGCGAAGTATTAGCATGTTGGTAAAACGCCGGTAAAGGCAAGTCTTTCAGTTCCTATTTGCTATGTGAACTTGATGATGAAATATTTTAAATCTTTATTTCAAATAGCATGATGTGTTATATATATATTGAAAGCTTGAAACGTTAAAGTTAATTTATGACTATGTTGATCGAGTAATGAATGCTGATTGAGTAAGGAACTCAATCTTTACACTTGTTATATGAACTGCAGCATGTATGTTATGTTAGTCCAATGTTTATGAGATGTATGTTGAGCATGTTTTTATGTGCTATGTGATGCATGAAAACTGTTAGATTTTGCTGAGCTGTCGAGCTCAATCTTGCAAATAATCACTTTTGCGGGTCAAGGATTCAAGGTAACGCTATGTGCCACTTGAAAGAAATGAATCAGATGTAATGCATGAAGATTTATATACTTTGGCTGAATTATTATTATTTTGGATCATGTTTAAGGTTTCAGATAATGTATTTGATAATGTATGATGGTTAATCGATGTTGAGTTGTAAAGTTTAAATTTTATCTGATGTATAAAGGATATTGAACCTGGTTGTAAGTTTTAGTTTATAATAACTCTGACGAAGCGATTCATAAAATAAATTTGAATCAAAGTTATGTAACGATAAAGGTTGAGATTCAGGGCAATAAAGAAAGAATTATATAAAAGTTTTAAATATTTTATATTTTATTAAGTTTAACATCGATTAATGATGTAAAGTCTGAATAAGGATGTATTGTTAACGACCGATGTCCAGGGTTGTATTGTATGAATTTTGGGGTCGTTACAGTTATTATATAAATTGCTTACAGGTTATGTTAACATGTTAAGAAACAAAATCAATATGCTTTGAATTGTGTGAATTGGATTAAAAACCAACTCACAGTGTTCAATTTCTTCAAGAACGATTAAAAATTGTGTTTTCTTCAAAATCATGAAATTAAGTGTTTTGATTACATGTTATGGATTTATGTATGTTAAAAATATGTTAGAAGTTTAAGATTTTATTTTTTTATAAAGTTTCATATACATTGTGTTAGTTAAAAACGAACTTTGGAGCGAAGCAATAAGCCAAATTGGCTTTTTCTCTGCACAATTAGCGAGCCGGGAATTCCACTAGCAGGGGGACCAACCCCAGCTGGTCTTTTGTCCTAGAAACACCTACCCCAGCGAGGGTGGGCGCTGTCCGGAGATTTTATTTTGGTTCCGAGTAGTTTTTATGCATTACATGATTAGCTAACTTAATGTGATGACATGTTAAGTGTATTAAACAATAAGATAACATATTTTGACATGTTTAAGATAATTTGAAGTCTCATATTAATATGTTATGTGTGTACATAGATATTGTTATCATAGGGTATGATTTTGATAGTTTAAAGTGTTATATACGTGTTATATACTTGTGATATGCATATTGTGAGTTTAGATCACGTATTTGGTTAGTTAGCGAGTTAAGTTGCAAGCCACATTGCTAAGTTGAACTAAAGTAAGAAGTTCAACGATTAAACGTAGTGGTTATGAAACTAATTGGTATCGTAAACGTAATGTAATATGTAGGATAATTGTGGAAGTGATTCTAAATTGTAGCTTGCGCTTGAGGCAAGTTTTCTTCTTCCATTTATGGTGTGACCCTTTAGGCTCTCCATATTAAATCGGTTGTGAATAAATCAATTAGAACAATTCTAATCTTATTTAAATAAATAAATTAAACTAATAATCTATTTAAATAAATAACATTTATTCTACAATAGGGATAAGCCTCCCTAGCGATTAACGACTTTCCAGATAATATAGATTTCAACATTAATCATAAAAGAACCTGTGACTTAATAGTTACCGTACAATTCAATCCTTCCACTATACAATGTCCCAATTAAATATAAGACATGGATTTACTATCAAGTCTTATATTATTTAATCATATGTATTTCGATTAGAAAATGCACAACTCCGATTAATGCAAATTAGAAACCTCTTTCTAATTTCATTCCACCTTGGCCAAGGATTCCTAGGTTGTCATTTAACGAATCACATAGGACATATCTCCTCTTTTACTAGAGGTGGTAGATTCTTTATTGATCATACATTATCTCCATATGCAACTCATTATACCCAAGCATACCCTATATATGCCTTAAAAGGCCTTAAGGAATAAGTCAAAGTATAATTTGTTACATACAAGATACTATGATGATCTTAAGTCCAAGGATCACTTGTACTACTATCACATTAGGAATTCCTATTGACAGGCGAGTAAAACTCCATTAGGTATTCCATAGCGAGTCACGTTCAGTGAACTTATTCTCCAATAAGCACCTACATACTTGCTTTAGTGTCTCCACACAAATGACCATGAGATTAGTCATCCTCATCCAATGAGCAAGCAACATATGTACCAATCTATCCGGATTTACTAATTCCCATTTTAGTAATCCCACAATTGGAAACTATTTTAGTTTTTAAGCTTTCTAAGAATTTAGATCTCATTAGCATGATCTCATCATGATTCTAAAAGCATTGCTTAAAACTATGGGTTATTTACATATTATAAAAACAGCACCATGTAGATAATTAAATGCCTTAAATGAATATCTTATTAATAAATAAATAAGATTGTTTACAAAGTATGTGCTTTATCATCATACATGATTGGCTTGTATGCACACTACTATCAATCTCCCACTTACACTAAAGCCAATCGCCATGGTATCTCATACCCATCTTCTCTAAGTGACGATCAAACTGCTGTTGTGTTAAAGCTTTAGTAAATAGATCTGCAATGTTGTCTTGAGAGTCCACACGCTCCAAGGTGACGTCTCCTCTTTCAATGATCTCCCTGATCAAGTGAAATCGCCGCAACACGTGTTTAGATTTTTGATGAGACCTGGGTTCCTTAGCCTGTGCAACCGCTCCGGTGTTGTCACAGTATACGGGAACTACTTCTCCAATGCTAGGAACCACACCAAGTTCAGTTATGAACTTCTTCATCCAAACAGCTTCCTTTGCAGCTTCACTTGCAGCTATATACTCTGCCTCTGTCACTGAATCAGCAACTGTTTGCTGCTTGGAACTCTTTCAACTCACTGTGCCTCCGTTTAAGGTAAACACATACCCTGAAATAGATTTACTGTCATCTTGGTCTGTTACACTAAGTGCGTGAGCAACATCCGATCTAGTACATATCATACCATATATGATAGATCCTATTGCAGAAGCATAAGGGATCTTACTCATACGGTCTCTCTCCTCAGGTGTCTTTGGGGCCTGTTTCTTAGAGAGATGTATTCCATGGCTCATCGACATGAGACCTCTTTTGGAATCTTCCATGCTAAACCTCTTTAGCATCGTATCAATGTACGTTCCTTGGGATAAGCCGAGCATCCTTTTAGATCTATCTCTATAGATCTTTATCCCCAAAATATAGGATGCTTCACCCAAGTCCTTCATGGAGAAGTTTTTAGATAACCAGATTTTAATTGATTGTAACATAGGAATGTCATTCCCTATCAGTAATATATCATCAACATATAGTACAAGGAATGATACTGCGCTCTCACTAACCTTCTTGTATACACATGGTTCATCCTCATTTTTGATAAAATCAAACTCTTTGATTGTCTCATCAAAACGAATGTTCCATCTACGAGAAGCTTGCTTCAATCCATAAATGGATCGTTGCAGCTTACAGACTTGATTTGTTCCAACCTTTGAAAAAAATCCCTCTAGCTGTGTCATATACACATCCTCCTCAAGTTTTCCATTGAGGAAGGTCGTTTTCACGTCCATCTGTCAGATCTCATAGTCGTTATAAGCTTCAATCGCAAGCAAAGTCTGAATGAACTTGAGCATAGCTACTGGTGAGAAGGTTTCATCATAGTCAACTCCTTGTCTTTATTTGAAACCTTTTGCAACCAGTCGGGCCTTATAGGTCTCTACCTTCCCGTCTGCTCCAGTCTTTCTCTTAAAAACCCATTTACACCCAATAGGCTTAATGCCTTCAGGTGGTGAAACCAAAGTCCATACTTTGTTCTCATACATAGAGTCCATTTTGGATTTCATGGCTTCAAGCCATTTTCTTGAGTCTTTATTACTCATAGCCTGTTCGTAATTCAATGGATCATCATCATTCATGACGTGTACCTCATCGTCATCCTCTATAACGAATCCATACCTCTCAGGTATCTTCGGTACTCTTCCAGATTTACGAACAGGGTGTGGTACAGTAGGTTCTTCTACTTGGTTAGGTACCTGATTTTGATACGTGGTAACTTGTGGTTCTTGAACTTCTTCAAGATATATCTTACTCCCACTGACCCCTTCATGGATAAACTCTTTCTCCAAGAAGACAGCATGTTTCGCAACAAACACCTTTTGATCAGTTGGATGATAGAAATAATACCCTACGATTTCTTTAGGGTATCCCACAAATCTACACTTATCGGATTTAGTCTGTAGCTTATCATTTTCAAACTTTTTGACATAAGCTGGACAACCCCAAGTCTTAACATGCTTAAAATTTGGTTTCCTCCCTTTCCACATCTCATATGGAGTCTTTGGGGCGGATTTGGTAGGTACCTTGTTAAGTAGGTATGCAGCCGTTTCTATGGCATAACCCCAGAAGGAAATTGGTCGGTCGGTAAAACTCATCATGGATCGAACCATGTCCAACAATGTTCTATTTTTCTTTTCAGATACTCCATTTAACTGTGGTGTACATGGAGGAGTCCATTGTGAGATTATACCATTTTCTTTGAGACAATTGAGAAACTCACCGCTTAAGTATTCTCCACCTCGATCTGATCGAAGTATCTTAATACTCTTGCCCGTTTGTTTCTCCACTTCACTTCTGAACTCTTTGAACTTTTCAAATGATACTGATTTGTATTTCATTAAATACATATATCCAAATCTTGAGTGATCATCAGTGAAAGTAATAAAATAAGAATACCCACCTCGTGCACTTGTTGTCATAGGTCCACAAACGTCTGTGTGAATCAATGCCAACAACTCTGTAACTCTTTCTCCTTTTTCACTAAAAGGAGATTTAGTCATTTTACCCATGACACAAGATTCACAAGTTGGATATGATTCATAATCGGATAGCTCTAAGAGCCCATCCTTATGCAACTTGGATAATCTTGTTTCATTGATATGACCGAGTCTACAGTGCCACATGTAGATATAATTAATATCATCTCTTTTCTTTTTCTTAGTTTGTTCAATTTAAAATATATTTTCCTGCAAGTCAAGTATATAAAGCCCATTTCGCAAATTTCCAATACCATATAAAACATCGTCTTTATAAATAGAACAACTATTGTTCTTTATAACAACGTTAAATCCTTCCATATCCAATACAGAAATTGAAATAATATTTTTAATAATATTCAGAACATAATAACAATTATTAAGATAAATGGACTTGCTCGAAGGCATTTCTAAATAATAAGTTCCTACAGCTAATGCAGCAACCTTTGCTCCATTCCCCACTCGTAGGATCACCTCTTCATTGTTCAGCTTTCTACTTCTGACCAGTCCCTGCAAAGTGTTACATATGTGAGACCCACAGCCGGTATCCAATACCCAAGTAGAATTATGACTTTCAAAAAAATTAATTTCAATCATAAACAAACCTTGATTGGAAGTCGAAGCTTCTCCAAGCTTCTTCTCTGCTAGAAACTTCTTGCAGTTCCTCTTCCAATGTCCCGGCTCGTTGCAATGAAAGAACATTCCTTTAGCTGGTTCAGGTTTCTTTTGTTCCTTTTCTTTCCCCTTTCCCTTAGCCTTCTTGGATTTCTTCTTTTCAGAAGACACCTTGGGCCTTTTCCTTTTATTGGAAGAATCCACCATCAAGATATGGTTCTTCTTGGCTGAGAAGTGACCTTCTGCAGTTTCAGCATGTTAAGCAGCTCAGGCAAGCTGACATCTAGCTTATTCATGTGAAAATTAATCACAAACTGCGAGAAGGTCTCAGGGAGTGACTACAAGACCAAGTCTTGACTCAACCCCCCATCCATAACGAACCCAAGCTGTCCAAGGCATTCAATCAAATTGATTACCTTCAGAACATGAGTCTCGATGGCAGTGCCCTCGGTCATCCGAGATTGGAAGAGCTCCTTAGATATCTCATATCTAGCAGTCCTACTCTGTTCACCATACAACTCCTTGAGGTGAAGCAGCATAGCAGGAGCATCCATATTTACGTGCTGACGCTGAAGCTCGTTATTCATGGATGCGAGCATGATATATTGAGCCACAGATGCATCATCTTGCCACTTATTAAAAGTTACAATCTCTTCCTCAGAGGCTGTTTCCGAAACAGATTCAGGGATAGTTGAATTTAGGACATAAGAAATCTTTTCAGCAGTGAGAACAATTCTCGGATTTCTTAGCCAGTCCTCATAATTCGGCCCGACAAGCTTATTTGCATCAAGTATGCTTCGTAGTGAGATTAGTGATTTTGACATTTTTTAAAATTCTGCATGTGAAAAGACAACATTTTTAGCAAACATTCATTTTATTAACTTTGCATACCAAAATAAATTTAGGTCTTTATTTTAAATTGGTATCTCCCACTATTTTCATCAAACTATATTACCCTCACTTATATAGTTCGGCAACATCAAACTAAAGATTTGCTTGTGAGATTAAGGATCACATTTCAAATGTATATAACCTTGTGGATAGCACAACAAGCGATCTACAAATAAATAGGTAGACAACTCTTGTCAATTACATCACCATGTAACTCCTTTTATTTTGCCTCTTAAATCATAATGGTTATGTGTGTGCACATCCGAACTAAAATGATTTAAGTTAAGTCCAGCCTAGCACTTCCATAAATTTAAAAAAGAAAAATGTTCGTCCTTGTGGATAGCACAACAAGACTAGATCGTTCAATTTTCTTGATAAGCATCAAATGTGATTAATTAACATCTTAAATACTCAATACTCGCCATGTGGATAGCACAACAAACTCATATTAAATATTTAATACTTTATTAATTAATCATGCTAGAAGGCGACGTTCGATTTTCCAAATATCATTTGAACGCTTCGGACTTAATATTATTTCTTTGGAAAAATTCACGTTACTAATTTCTGATATAAGACTCTCTTATATAGATATTAGGTTAACCCTCCTAATCCAATTAGAATAGGGTTTTATTTAATTAATTAATTAAACACTTTTAATTAATTTATATCCTAATCTTATTAGGATTGAGAGAGAGTACTAATATTATATTAATTTCTAAACTCCTTTAGAATTAAAATAATAATATTAATATTAATAAGACTCCTCTTATTAATTTATATTTAATATTTCTAAAATATTAAATAATAAACATTAAGCTATTTAATTTATTCTATCACCATAGATTAAATTAATTATACTTAATGCATTATTACTATCATGCCATTTTCTTCTTAAATAATTCTTCTTCCTTTTATGATGTGACCTTTTAGGTTCTCCATATTAAACCGGTTGTGAATAAATCAATTAGAACAATTCTAATCTTATTTAAATAAATAAATTAAACTAATAATCTATTTAAATAAATAACATTTATTCTACATTAGGGATAAGCCTCCTTAGCGATTAACGACTTTCCAGATAATATAGATTTCAACATTAATCATAAAAGAACCTGTGAGTTAATAGTTACCGTATAATTCAATCCTTCCACCATACAATGTCCCAATTAAATATAAGACATGGATTTACTATCAAGTCTTATTTTATTTAATCATATGTATTTCGATTAGAAAATGCACAACTCCGATTAATGCAAATTAGAAACCTCTTTCTAATTTCATTCTACCTTAGCCAAGGATTCCTAGATTGTCATTTAACGAATCACATAGGACATATCTCCTCTTTTAATAGAGGTGGTAGATTCTTTATTGATCATACATTATCTCCATATGCAACTCATTATACCCAAGCATACCTTATATATGCCTTCAAAGGCCTTAAGGAATAAGTCAAAGTATAATTTATTACATACAAGATACTATGATGATCTCCAGTCCAAGGATCACTTGTACTACTATCACATTAGGAATTCCTATTGACAGGCGAGTAAAACTCCATTAGGTATTCCATAGCGAGTCACGTTCAGTGAACTTATTCTCCAATAAGCACCTACATACTTGCTTTAGTGTCTCCACACAAATGACCATGAGATCAGTCATCCTCATCCAATGAGCAAGCAATATATGTACCAATCTATCCGGATTAACTAATTCACATTTTAGTAATCCCACAATTGAGAACTATTTTAGTTTTTAAGCTTTCTAAGAATTTAGATCTCATTAGCATGATCTCATCATGATTCTAAAAGCATTGCTTAAAACTATGGGTTATTTACATATTATAAAAACAGCACCATGTAGATAATTAAATGCCTTAAATGAATATCTTACTAATAAATAAATAAGATTGTTTATAAAGTATGTGCTTTATCATCATACATGATTGGCTTGTATGCACACTACTATCAATAGGAGTGGAAAATCCGGCCACTATGGGGATAATTTAGGGAGAGAAATTTTGTTTGTCAAGCTTGCCCACAAAATTGGTTAAACTCTACCTAACCTCCATATGTGTCAACTTGTTAGCATGCCCAACACTTTTATTCATTTGTGCAAGTTAAACAAGGCTAGGAAGCAACTAATTGGTAGATTCATTCCATGTATACTTATAATTAACAAAAGTAAGCATTAATCTCTTTTCTCTCTCATTTCCTCTCATTTCTTCTCTCATTTTACAAGTTGCTAAGAAAAGAAAAACAAAACAATAGAGAGAGAAAGGGGGCTGCAGAATTTCGGCCAACTCTAGGGGTTCAAAGAGGGGGATTTGATCCTTGATAACCCAAGATTTATAAGCTACTTTGAAGGATCAAGAAGGCTTGCAAGAAGAAAAAGGTAAGAAATCTAAAAATTTTAAGTTTAGTGCTCTTTTTTGTTAGATCTTAATGAAACAAGAAACTTTTGTTATGGATCTTTAAAAACTCATGATTTACATGAGTATTGGTATTTCATATGTGAATCAAAATATTTTTGAAATCAAAAGTTAGATCCAAACAAAAAAAAACCAATTTTGTACCAAATGGTTTAAGAAAAACCTTATGCTTGTATGCTATATGTATTTTATGTTAGATTCTTGGGGTTCAAGGGGTAAATGGTTAGAAACATGTTAGGATGCTAGATCTTGAGTTTCATAAGTGAAACTTGTGGTTTTGTATGGGTTTATGTGAAAAAGTTTGGAAAAATGAAGTTATGTGGATTTTTATAAAATTTTTGGTAAACTAGTGTGCTATAGCATGTTCATCTTGAGATCTACAAGTGATATTTGTGATTTTCTTTCTTGGCAGATACATGAGTTAAGGGCAGAACCCCTTTGGAATCACTCAAATATGTTAAGAAATGAACAAGTTATGAATTAAATCCCAAACTACCCTAAATGTTGAACACAAGAAACTGATCAGTCAGTTCTGTCCATTTTTTTGTGTTGAAAACAGAACCAAAATGGATGTTTGATATATCAAAACTATAGTTTGGGAAAATACAAATCCAACGATACCTATTGGACCGATATCCGATTTGTAGATTTTGTTGTACAAGCGTTTCCGTTAAGAACCCCAAATCCGAAAAACGAACCAACTGTTGAAGAAAACCATGCTGACCAGTCACTTTGGGCCTATTTCTGGGACCTAGACAGATCAGAAATTGGTGTTTGATAAATGAAAACTATAGTTCAATAAGATACGGATCCAATGACTCTGATTGGGCCTCAATCGGAGTTGTGGATCTCGTAATACAAGCAATTCTTTAAAAGACTCCAAAACTGAAAATGTTTACAAGGCATGTAATGGTCAGTCGGTAGTATCATGTTTTCAGGGTACTATACCGGGCCAAATGAACTGTTTCTTGAGCCTAAGATGTAGCTCGAGAAGTTGAGGTTCTAACGATATGAAGTGAGCCCAAATCGGAATTATAGATTTTCGTCTACAAGCGTTTCCGTGGAGGACCCCAACTTTGGATGAAAATTATAGAATAAATAAAAAATAAATATTAGAAATTCATAATAAAGTTTTAAAAATTATTTTAAGTTATAAAAATTAACTTTTAATATTTTGACATAAATTTTATTAATATTTTACTTTATTAATGATATCTAATTTATTTAATAATTATATTAAATAAATTAGTTAAAAATAGTTTTAATATTTTAAAAATCATTTAAAAATGGTATTAAAGTTTTAAAAAGCATTTTTAAGTTATAATGAATAACTTTTAATATTTTGATAAGAATTTTATTAATATTTTAATATTAATGATAATAAATTTATTTAATAATTATATTAAATAAATTATTTAAAAATGATTTTAATGTTTTATAAATCATTTAAAGGTGAAATAAATATTTTAAAGATATTTTAAGTTATAATAAATAAATTTTAATATTTTGATATGAATAACATTAATATTTAAATATTAACAGTAATTATTTAAAATAATTTTAATATCTTAAAAATCATTTAAAAGTAATATTAAGGTTTTAAAAATATTTTTAAGTTATAATAAATAACTTTTAAGGTGTTAACATGAATTTTATTAATATTTTAAATTATTTAAATATTAATGATAATAAAATTATTTAACGATTAAATCATTAAAAATGATATAAGTGTTTGAAAAATCATTATAACTAATTTTTAATGTTGGAAAAATATTATAAATAATAGTTAGATTATCTAAAATAATATTGAAGCTTTAAAATAGAGTTTCATCTAAAAGAAACTCGTTAATTATCCGACAATGCAAATAGGATGCCGAAATAGTACCAAAATCAAACTAGACTTACATAGTTTGACTTGGTAACTGTTCTTAAATGCTTTAATGACTGTTATGGATATGTGACAACGTGTTTAAGCTATATAATGACTGCAAATAAGAAGTATTATGTGTTAAATTGTATTATTCTAATTAAAAGAATAATTCTATTGATGATAGGACTTCGTATTAAAGATAAAAGCTTAAGCTATACTACGTAGCAGTAAACAGCGATCAAGACAAATATATAAACCTTACTCTTTATTGAGCAAGAATCCTAACTCTTGCTTTTACTTTATGCAATGGATCCTAGTAAGCGAATTTCTAACTCAATATAGATTATCAAATACAAAGCATGTTCATGAATAATTATTCTCAATTATTCATATCCGTAATGATATCCATGATTCGTTTATGAAATTCTTTGATGTGATAAATCATGTTACATACCATTAAACTTCGGTATGTATTAATGGTTTAAAGACTGTCGAAGCTATTTGACTCGGCTAGGCATAGTTTGAATTGTACTGTTGAATATTATTGTTTATGATAAGATCGTCCAACTAAATTGTTTAGTTAGGACTCCAGACTGAGTATGAATAACCCGAAATGAGGAAATTATTTTTATGCCCAAGGCGAACAGAGTGAACGCATTTATCGTTCAAATAGATAGTATTGATCAATACAGGACAGAACGGGACTGATCACTTTACATGTCCGTAAGACCTAAGCGGTTTGCAGATGAATTTCTGTTTAAACATTTTTGAAAATGAAAAATAAAAGTTCATGGCCAATTGACCGCTCAGCATTTATAGTCACTACGTCGTTTTAAAATTTTAAACGATTTGATATGTTATTAAGATATGTTTCGAAAGACTTCATAACTATTGATTCGTTGTAAAAGTATACCTCAAAGAAAATATTTACTTCTTTCAGCTAAAGTTTATTAACTGCTATTACTTGTTGGGCAATTGAATGCTCATTTTTTCTTTAAAATTAAATGTTTTCAGCTAAGCGTGATCGACCTGAAGGTTCTGACAAGGACAAAGAAAAAGAAAAGCTGACATAATAAGTTTTTTGGTATTTTGTGTAGTAGTTAGACTTTATGAAAGCGATAATATTTATTATCTATCATGTAATGAATTGCTTTAAAGGTCGTGTACCTGGGATTAGACAACTCTGATATGCATATTAAGTTTGTTATTTATATTATTCCGCTCAAAGAAATGATATCGTGTAGCACCAAGTTCGGGTTTCAAGTACTCGGATTTGGGGGCGTCACAGGTTGGTATCAGAGCTTTAGGTTAGAAACCTTAGGTGCGGGATACCTTAGGCTATAACCTTAGGCTAGATAAAAGCGTTAAAAAAATAAATAACTCAAATAGAGTTTAAAGGAGATGAATTAAGGAAATTCATCTTAAAATGAAATAAAAGTAACTTATATAAACTATTATTTGTTATGTGTATATATTATGTACTAATCAAGGTTATTTAGGTATAGATGTCAGAAAGAAAAGGATTAGAAGACTTTCATATCGTAAAGAATGAGCAAATCACTCTGCCTGAAAATAACCAAGATGAAGTAATCATTTTGGAAAACATAGAACTAGAACCAGAAACGGTATTAATAACAGATAGTGATTCAGACACTGAAATTGGAGCTGGCCAAGCATCAATGAAAGTGCACAATCTAAAGAACAAATTGTTATATTTGGAAAGGTTGTTGGAAATGCAAAGGCTATTAAATAGCCAGTTGCAAAAGGCGTTAATCAAAACAATGGAAGAACAAGATAAGTTGAAGGTTCAAATTAAACAGATGGGAGCTAAATGCAGCTAGTCGTGTGCAGCTCCAAGCCAGAAAGGGAAAAGAAAAATGAATGACCTTGATTTAGGAAATTATAATGTTAATCAAGGGAACTTCAAGAAAGTAGGAACATGTGCGAACTGTAATCCGAAACATGAAGGCGTATGTATAAAAGGACAGAATGTATGCTATAATTGTGGACGTGAAGGACATATCTCATCTCATTGCCCTGATTCGAAGTAATACATATGTTTTGTATGTGGATTGGTAGGTCATCAAGCAAAGGCTTGTCCAGGATCTAGTGAAGGCATAGGAAATGAATAGGATAAGTAAAATAGGATTATGTATGGAATATCATATGGTATGTATAGGTGTGAAATGTATTACTTTTGCATAAATATCATGATGAATCCTGACTTTTGTTGTCACTAAGGGATAGTAAGTGACTATGGCAGCATGTACTATGTAATGAAAAATACTATGTAGTGTTTGAATATGAATATAAATGTTATGATATTATTATATGTCAAGATAGTATGTTGATTAAATGACAATTTGTTAATTCGGCAAGCTGAATTTGGGAATCCAGCAAGCTGAATTGGTCTAAATTTAGAATTTTATATTCTATCTTTTATGATACCATTAATAATGGTATATGAATGATAAGATAATAATTTTAAGATTTTATTTTACCAGATAATGCCGCCAAGACGTCAAACTTGAAACCAAAGGGCAGAAGAATCTGTAAACAATGCAGAAGGACAAGCAGATCCAATGCAAAATTTTGCAAATATGTTGGCACAAGCAATGTGTAATCAAGCACCGACAACAAGAAGAAATCGGCCAGATAATCAATTGCGAACTTCAAAGACTTCAAGGCAGTAGGACCGCCTGAATTCAAAGGAACGACTGACCCTATAGGAGCCCAAACTTGGGTAAAGGAAATAAAAAAAGCGTTTGTTATTACTAGGGTAGCGGAGGAGCAAAAGACAGCTTTTGCTACCTACATGCTGAAAGGGGAAGCGAACTTCTGGTGGGAGGCTAATCAAACTCGAGTTAGAGCAAAAGTGGTAACATGGACAAGGTTCAAAGAACTGTTCAACGAGAATTACTTCTCGTCCAGTATGCAGGACCAGATGGATGTTAAATTTCAGGAATTAAAAGAGGAAAATATGACTGTCTCCGAATATGCTGCAAAGTTTACCTAATTAGCTAGGTTTGCCCCACAACAAGTGAATACTAAAGCAACGAAGGCACAAATGTTCGAACATGGCCTAAAGCCCTAGATCTACAACAAGGTTGCAGTGCTGCAGGTTAACTCATTTAGATCGTTATTGGAAAAGGCTATTATTGTCGAAGGAGGAAGTGAGGCCATGAGCCTCTATAATAAGGAAAAGAAGAATAAAGGTAAGGTCGAAGGAAAAGTTCAGGTGTAAGGAAACAGTGGAAGTGCAAGTGGGAAAAGAAAGTGGACAAATTCTGGAAGTACTGGTAATAGTCAAGAAGGAATAAGGAAAAAGGTAGAACCGTGTGGAAATTGTGAGAAGAATCACTCCGGTGAGTGCCTTAAAAGAAAATTTGTGTGCTACAAGTGCGGGCAGGAGGGACACATCTCTCCTAATTGCCCCAATCCAAAAAAGAATAATGGTTGTTTCATTTGCATATCAACTAATCATATGGCAAAGGATTGTCCGAAAAGAAACGCCGATGTGTAAAATGCGAATGCTAGAAAAAGTAGTGGAAAGCTGGCAATCACTTATCCAACTCCGACAAGGAAGCCAACTACGAGGACCTTCAATATGACGGTTCAAGATACGGTAGCAGCCGGGGATGGAATTCCAGGTATTATTCGAATATATTTTATTTTCTTATATATGATTTTCTTATTATTAATAAATCGTTTTATTAAGAAATTGTAAGAAGAAATTTGAGTTCTATTAGAAATCAAATTTTCGTTTAATCAGATAGACAAGCTTTATTCTGAATAGTTGAAGATCAGTTCGATTGAATCTGATCGAGATCTCTATGCAATGAATGCGTATGTTATTTACTCTTGTGTGTATAAGTTTTAAAACGGTGATTTCGGGGACGGAATCCTTATAAGGGATGATAAATGTAATAACTCAATATTTTCGATACAATTAAATAATAAATTTTACGTATAATTTTATATATATATATATATAATAATAATATTATTTTTACTAAGTACCAAAGTGAATATGGGAATACGTGCATGATAAAGGAATGTGATTATGTGCTAATAAAGAATGTTAGTATGTAAGATTATACTAACATAAGAGAAAAATTTTATTACCTCAAGTTATTAATTATTTTAAACCTAATTGAGACATGTCTCATTGGGTTATTAGATTGAATGCATAAAAGTAAATATTTTAAATTCTAACTTGGATGGAATGGAAACCCTAAGTAACTAATTAGGGTAAAATAAAATTTAAATTTTGGGTCATGTTAGTTTACATAGCCCAAACAATTAAATTAGAAGCCCAAAAGAAATAAAAGAATGGCCCAAGCTTAGCACACTTGAAGAGGGGTATTTTAGTCATTTGCTAAGGGATAATTTGACAAATAAAATAAAACAAAACTGGATGAAATAGGAGTGGAAAATTCGGCCACTATGGGGACAATTTGGAGAGAGAAATTTTGCTTGTTAAGCTTGCCCTCAAAATTGGTTAAACTCTACCTAACCTCTATATGTGTCAACTTGTTAGCATGCCCAACACTTTTATTCATTTGTACAAGTTAAACAAGGCTAGGAAGCAACTAATTGGTAGATTCATTCCATGTATATTTACAATTAAACAAAAGTAAGCATTCATCTCTTTTCTCTCTCATTTCCTCTCATTTTTTCTCTCATTTTACAAGTTGCAAAGAAAAGAAAAACAAAACAATAAAGAGAGAAAGGGGGCTGCAGAATTTCAGCCAGCTCTAGGGGTTTAAAGAGGGGGGTTTGATCCTTGATATTTCGAGATTTATAAGTTACTTTGAAGGATTAAGAAGGCTTGCAAGAAGAAAAAGTTAAGAAATCTAAAAATTTCAAGTTTAGTGCTCTCTTTTGTTAGATCTTAATGAAACAAGAAACTTTTGTTTTGGATCTTTAAAAACTCATGATTTACATGAGTATTGGTATTTCATATGTGAATCAAACCATTTTTGAAATCAAAAGTTAGATCCAAACAAAGAAAACCAATTTTGTACCAAATGGTTTAAGAAAAACCTTATGCTTGTATGCTATATGTATTTTATGTTAGATTCTTGGGGTTCAAGGGATAAATTGTTAGAAACATGTTAGGATGCTAGATCTTGAGTTTCATAAGTGAAACTTGTGGTTTTGTATAGGTTTATGTGAAAAAGTTTGGAAAAATGAAGCTATATGGATTTTTATGAAAGTTTTGGTTAACTAGTGTGCTATAGCATGTTCATCTTGAGATCTACAAGTAATATTTGTGATTTTCTTTCTTGGCATGCTAGATACATGAGTTAAGGACAAAACCCCTTTGGAATCACTCAAATATGTTAAGAAATGAACAAGTTATGAATTAAATCCCAAACTACCCTAACTATTGAACACAAGCTACTGATCAGTCAGTTCTATCCATTTTTCTGGGACCAAAACAGAACCAAAATGGATATTTGATATATTGAAACTATATTTCAAGAAAATAAAAATCCAACGATACCTATTGGACCAATATCCGATTTGTAGATTTTGTTTTACAAGCGTTTCCGTTAAAGACCCCAAATCTGAAAAATGAACCAACTGTTAAAGAAAACCTTGCTGACCAGTCACTTTGGGCCTGATTTCCGGGACCTATACAGATCAGAATTTGGTGTTTAATAAATAAAAACTATAGTTCAAGAAGATACGGATCCAACGAGTTTGATTGGGTTTCAATCAAAGTTGTGGATCTCGTAATACAAGCGTTTCTGTAAAAGACTCCAAAACTGAAAATGTTTTCAAGGCATGTAATAGTCAGTCGGTAGTGGCCAGTTTTCAGGGTGATATATCGGGCCAAATGAAGTGTTTCTTAAGCCTAAGACGTAGCTCGGGAAGTCACGGTTCTAACGATACCAAGTAGACCCAAATCGAACTTGTAGATTTCCGTCTATAAGCGTTTCCGTGGAGGACCCCAACTTTGGACGAAAATTATAGAATAAATAGAAAATAAATATTAGAAATTCATAATAAAGTTTTAAAACTTATTTTAAGTTATAAAAAATAATGTTTAATATTTTGACATAAATTTTATAAATATTTTAATTTATTAATTATATCTAATTTATTTAATAATTATATTAAATAAATTAGTTAAAAATAGTTTTAATATTTTAAAAATGATATTAAAGTTTTAAAAAGTATTTTTAAGTTATAATGAATAACTTTTAATATTTTGATAAGAATTTTATTAATATTTTAATATTAATGATAATAAATTTATTTAATAATTATATTAAATAAATTATTTAAAAATAATTTATATATTTTATAAATCATTTAAAGGTGAAATAAATGTTTTAAAGACATTTTAAATTATAATAAATAACTTTTAATATTTTGATATGAATAACATTAATATTCAAATATTTATGATAATTATTTAAAAATAATTTTAATATCAAAAATTATTTAAAGGTAATGTTAAGGTTTTAAAAATATTTTTAAGTTATAATAAATAACTTTTAAGGTGTTGACATGAATTTCATTAATATTTTAAATTATTTAAATATTAATGATAATAAAATTATTTAACGATTAAATCATTAAAAATGATATAAGTGTTTGAAAAATTATTATAAATGATTTTTAATGTTGGAAAAATATTATAAATGTTAGTTAAATTATCTAAAAATAATATTGAAGCTTTAAAATAGATTTTCATTGAAAAGAAACTTGTTAATTATCCGATAATGCAAATAGGATGCCGAAATAGTACTAAAATCAAACTAGACTTACATAGTTTGAATTGGTAACTGTTCTTAATTGCTTTAATGACTGTTATGGATATGTGACAACATGTTTAAGCTGTATAATGACTGCAAATAAGCAGTATTATGTGTTAAATTGTATTATTCTAATTAAAAGAATAATTCTATTGATGATAGGACTTCGTATTAAAGATAAAAGCTTAAGCTATACTACGTAACAGTAAACAGCGATCAAGACAAATATCTAAACCTTACTCTTTATTGAGCAAGAATCCTAACTCTTGCTTTTACTTTATGCAATGGATCCTAGTAAGCGAATTTCTAACTCAATATAGATTATCAAATACAAAGCATGTTCATGAATAATTATTGTCAATTATTCATATCCGTAATGATATCCATGATTTGTTTATGAAATTCTTTGATATGATAAATCCTGTTACATACCATTAAACTTCGGTATGTATTTATGGTTTAAAGACTGTCTAAGCTATTTAACTCGGCTAGGCATAGTTTGAATTGTACTTTTGAATATTATTGTTTATGATAAGATCGTCCAACTGAATTATTTAGTTAGGACTCCAGACTGAGTATGAACAACCCGAAATGGGGAAATTATTTTTGTACCAAAGGCGAATAGAGTGAACGCATTTATTGTTCAAACTGATAGTATTGATCAATACAGGACATAACGGGGCTGATCACTCTACATGTCCGTAAGACCAGAGCGGGTTGCAGATGAATTTCTATTTAAACCTTTTCGAAAATGAAAAATAAAAGTTCATGGTCCATTGACTGCTCAACATTTATAGTCACTACGTCGTTTCAAAATTTTAAACAATTTGATATGTTATTAAGATATGTTTCGAAAGACTTCAACACTATTGATTCGTTGTAAAAGTATACTTCAAAGAAAATATTTACTTCTTTCAGCTAAAATTTATTAACTACTATTACTTGCTGGGCAATTGAATGCTCATTCTTGCTTTAAAATTAAATATTTTCAGCTAAGCGTGATCGACCTGAAGGTTCTGACAAGGACAAAAGAAAAGGAAAGTTGACATAATAAGTTTTTTAGTATTTTGTGTAATAGTTAGACTTTATGAAGACGATAATATTTATTATCTATCATATAATAAAATGCTTTAAAGGTCGTGTACCTGGGATTAGACAACTATGATATGTATATTAAGTTTGTTATTTATATTATTTCGCTCAAAGAAATGATATCGTGTAGCACCAAGTTCGGGTTTCAAGTACTCGGATTTGGGGGCGTCACAAAAGTGAGACCACACTACGATCGTGGTGTTTCGTCTATGGCTCGGTTTTATGGTCAGCCTGGTCTACTCCACGATCTGTGAGAAAGTCTACGATCGTGGGGTTCAGTCTATGATTTGGCTCATGGTTGGCGTAGACTACTCCACGATCTTTAGTAAGTCTATGATCGTGGGGTTCGGCCTAAGATTTCCCAAAAACCAACCAAATGTCTTAGCCTGGTGTTGGACTCCACGATCTGCAGAGTCAGTCTGCGATCAGGGTAAGTTTTACCATTATTGGTTACTACTACTACAATCGGAGACTAAGGCATACTATTGCAGAACCAAATGCGTTGAACTGGTCTCCAATTTGATTATTGATACATGCAGATTAATGGGTGTATAGGTATTTGAATGATTTTGGTATAGCACCACCACATTAACTCAAATTAACACCTTTTCTTATTTATACTAGAGTCCGGACGTAAGTTCACTGCTAGCCTTCATGGTCTGCATTATTTATTAGCATAGAGTATCATATTACTCTTTCACTGCTGATATGGTTTTAAATTCATCTTAGTATGATATGTTGTACTTCCTTTTTTGTTCGTATTATGTTGTTTTAATAACAACTCTTACTAGCATGCATATTACTTACTAACTGATTTGCAGAAGGTTAAATTAACATAAGGTCAAAGGGATGTGTATCTCTTGACATTTTTCTAATCACTGGGTATGTGACGCCCCTAAATTCAGGACCGCCACTTGGTCTCTCGAATTCGGTTTGTCACGTGCTCATGGTAATACATCATAATAATAATACGACTAAATGTCGCATCGCACAGCGGAATAATACATAACTAATACCGAATAAGTTACATTTAAATAATATAATTATTCATGTCCCAAGGTCTCGTAACTTAAACAGTGATTACATAGCTTAGACATATCTTAAGCAATAATAACCTTAACTAGTACATAATATCATAAGTTCTACATAATTTAAGCTACTCAGTAGCCTTTCCCTTGCCCTTATCTGTGCCCGAAGGTCCGCACTGCTCGACCTTAACTGAAATGTTTTTAGGGAAAGCAAAAATGAGCACAAATTGCCCAGCAAGTAATATACAATAAGGGTGAGTAATATAATTCTCAATTCTCGAAAGGGTATAGCAAGGTTTGATAGTTCAAGGATAACAAGAATGTCAACAGTTCTCAATAACAGTCGCTAAGGACAGAATAATATCAATGTGATTCAATAATAAATCAATTCAAGATTTCAGATAACTGAATACTAAGCAGTCACTAAGGACTATGAACTTCTACTAGAATTAACAGTATTAAACTGAAAATCCAACGAAAATAGGTACAACAGGTGATCAGCCTAAAGTACCATACGTTATGCATAACAATCAATCATACTCAAGTGCGCACGTCGGTTCTCCGATAATTTTATTTTCCCTTCAAAGAAGGTTGTTCTTCTCAGTCAAATACGAGATCCCGCACCAACCAATTGGTTTGGGTAGTTTTTCAATAATATAAGTCTAGCCGAATCAAATGGCATAGACACTTTTACAATATTCAAGAACAATACCAAGTTCCACATGAATAATAGTTTTAATGAAATAAGAGTTCAAGTATGCTAATTCAATTCAAACGATTAAGTAAAGAAAATAGTTCGCAATATACAAGGATATAATACTTGTATAAAGTAAATGCGTCGGTTAGGATACTTGCATCCAAAGAGATAATGTTTAGATACTTGCACCGGAAAGGAGTGTAAGTTAGGAAACTTGCCTTATGCGTAGTTTATCCCCGTAAATTTAATCAACACTTTTTGAATCCTATCGTAATATAATTACGTATATATGATATCCATTAGTCATATAGTTTAACATTATACCACATCTCGTATATATGATTAACACATAAGCTAAGCCTTAACCTAGCTACACAGTTATATAGAATATAATATATATCCTTAACGTTCCTCCTTCTGAGTTTAAACACATTCTCATATCATATAAGATCGCAACAATTGGCAAACATGCTCTCATATTATTAATATCACATAAGACCACAATTAATACTAAATGTATTTCATTTTAGCAAGTTATGGCATTCTCATAAGTTAACCGTTAAAATCGAGTTCAAGTAACATCATATAATATCACGTAGCATGTATACATGTTTAAAGGATACTTTTATGTGTATACAACCTTTCCTTGTTCCAATCATACATGCAATAGATTCTAAGTTAACAATTTCAATAATTTAAAGCCATTCAAGGTCATGGAATTCACAAGGCCTATCATGCTCGCTCTTTAAACACATAAGGTATTCATATACTTTGCATTAGGCATACTTATGAGTATTTACATTTCATACATGTAACTATTACAGTTATTAGTTGAAAACATGCTTCGTTTACGCTAAATTTTAATCATGACATCTAGCATGGTATGTATACATGCATGACGTTCATGAAGTCAATAGTATTATCCAACACGTTCATAAACTTCAGAATTTAAACTTCAAGTTAACATGTCAAGGTGTATGTTTAAAACTTGTATTCTCATTAGTAAAGCTCACTAATAAGGCCTAACATGCTCATGCTATCTAGATTCATATGGTAACATGTTTGACACGCATTTTAAGGTCATATAACATGCTCGAAAAATTAGAACCAAGAATCCTAATATAACATGTTAGAGTCCATGTTCAACGCTTGAGTTTTCATTAGAAAGGTTCACTATTGAGGTTCATATGCTCAAGTTACATTATGAAGCTTAGATACGCAAGTTAACATTCATATCATGTGTTTCTAGGTCATACAAATATGTCTCAAAAGTCAGAATGTCAATATAAAGCTAATATATCAAAGTTCCTCTTTTCATAACTTTCAGTTTTCTTCGAAATACTAAACTAAAACGACTAGCATGGATTACTATAACATAGTACCCTTATTCAATATGTTATTGTGAGTTATATGCATATCCTAACAGTACAACATGCTCAATATATCAGAAGATATAATAGAAATCATTAACAAATTCTGTAGTGGCGCACGGCCGCGCCCAAATTGTACTAGGGAGACGCGCGGCCGCGCGGCTCCTGTTCCAAACCAGAGAGCAGCCAGCAACGGCACATAACAAACCCAACTCACGAAATTACTTCACGAATTAAATTCTAAACATGTTTCATTGTAGTTTAAACATATTTCTAAGACTATATAACCATCAAACAATCATTATATAACCCAATTATACCTTAATTCTATATAATCAAGAATTTGGATTTTAACAGAGAATGAAAATTAAGAACAAAGAAACTACTATATGAATTTTGATTGCTAGCAAGCCACTTTGTATACCAAGATGGTTATAAGTTTTATACAATGACTCACAAACATTATTCAATCATAGCTTCATGGATTCATGCCAAATTCAAGAATTTGAAACTCAGCGAACAAGAAATGGAGTTTTGACAGAAAATCAAAATGAAGACAAGAAGAGGAATTATACCTCTGCTATGAATTAAGCTAGTTCCAAGTTGAATTTCCAACTCTCTGTAAACTACCTTGCTATCAACTCACAATATACTCTCAACACAATCTCAGCAATTTGAAAATAGAGAAGGAGAGCTTATATATATAGAAAAACAAATGTCCAGACATTGCTATTATTCTCCATATTAAACCAACGAGAATGTAGATTTGCATGATGGTTAATAGAGAGTAGGTAATTGGTTGTTGAAATTAAACATGATTCCCTCATCCTTGCTCATTATTTGCTATGAAGCTATGAAATGCCAATTGCTGAGTTCGTGGAGAAGAAGAAGGAATAGCTTCTAGCCTTTATGTGTTACACATGAATGAGAAGTGAGGAGAAATTTGGGCAATCAAAGTGGGACAAGGAAACTCAGCATTCTAACAATAAGGAAATACCATATGTTATACACTTAACACACATATATACATATCATGGCTTAAGTTCTTTTAGGGCATACATGGACTAAAATACCATAACAACTTCACATGGTAGCACATTGGGGTACATATATATATACATCATATAATCCATGTACACTTTAACAATATCACATTTATGAGTTAATCGAATTATCCCAACTCTTATTATTATTAATATTTCAATTATGTACTTATTGAAATAAATATTGTTATTTCTTATTCACATACTTTAATATACCATATATTTTATAGTCTTACTAAAGTGTCACACTACACTTTATATTTTATATAGTTCCTTGTGTTGTCACATATGCAATTATTTATGTAACTTATAATTCTTTTTACTTTATTATATAATTTCTGTATATAATATAGTTACCACAAGGTGTTACACTACATATTCTTTTTAATGTAGTTACTAGAACTTACTACATACTTTGCACATATTAAATAAATAGATAATACTTACTCTAATTATGTAATTTACTTTGCTCATCAATTAATTAATAATATGATATTAATTAATTCTTCACTCCCTAATTTAATCATCTCTTATTTAAATCAATTCCTTAAATCTTTATTCTCATGCCACTCAAGGCATTATCACAATTCTCATCACAAACCACATTCGTATAAATTCAATTTAACTTAGTTATATTATTCATTTCACAGCACATCAATATTTATATTTAAATACATATTCATTCTCTTATTTTGTCAAAATAATATTTATTCATGAAATTCTCGGTTCTTATAGAGTAGCTACTGGCTGGTCCCTTCCTTCCTCTCTCCTCTGACCTACGAACTGCAAGAGATCCTCTTGGGTTCTATATATTTCTCAACTCACTATATTGTTCTTTCTAATGTAGACTAAATAATTCTAGTAATCTTTATAAGATGAATAAGGGCCTCTATTTATAGGGAAGCTTATGTCCAGACTTTGGTCATTACCCAATGGTAAAAGTGGAGTTTATGAAAAGTTTCTACCAAATAACACTATTCATAGTACTACTAGACATAGGGCTACTCCATCATTACCACCACATGGGTCTTGCTTGTTAGCTTTTCTAAGGCACAAAAATCAGCATTCCTAGGCCATGGGGAAGTTTGGTTGGGGGATGCATTGCCCCTAAGTCACATTTTTTTTTGTACACACTAAGCTTTATACACATATATTTGTACATATACTCATATACATACTACCAAATATATACTTATACGTACATGTATGTAAATACATGTATCTACCATCCATATAATACACATTGCGCTATACACAAGTTAATTTAAATTGGGCTAACCACATATACTAATATACTAAGTTTAGTGGACTACCAATTCATAACCATTGGACTCCCAGCTATATTACTCGACCACTAACACTAACACTTGTAACTAATTCATATTGGGCTAAGTATAATCATAGGTCCAATATATTATTAAAGCATCCTTTAATTAATTTCATTAAGAAATTAATTATGCCACACAAGGCTAAACACTTTATCATCATCATCAATATACTTCTTAATCATTTCATACTCGATTTAATTTATATAAATTTATTAATTGCATGACACACACACACACACACACACACACACACACACACACACACACACACACACACACATATATATATATATATATATATATATACTTGCACACAAATAATTTTAAATATCTTTATTTAAATTCTAAAAATATTTATAAAATTCTTGGGTATTACAGATGCCCTTCCTCAAATACATATTATTAGAGGAGAATGTATGTATGATACAGCCTGATAGATTTGTTTCAATGGTTGATGCAAATTATGTATATGAGCTACAACAATCCATTTATGGGTTGAAGCAAGCTTCTCAAAGATGGAACATTTATTTTGATGAGACAATCAAAAGAGTTTAATTTTATCAAAAACGAGAATGAACCTAGTGTATAAAAAATGGTCAGTGGGAGAGCTGTGACATTCCTAGTATTATATGTTGATATACTACTTATAAGGAATGACATACCAGTGTTACAATCAGTAAAGATAAAGTTGTCTAAACATTCCTCTATCAATGATTTGGGTAGAAGATCCTAAATTTTGTGGATAAAGATCTATATTGATAGATTTTAAAAGATGTTCGGCTTAACCCAAGGAAAGTATATTCATTTGATACTAAAGGCGTTTAGCGTGGCAAACTCCAAGAGATATCTCATGATGATGAGTAATGGAGTGTATCTCTCTAAAATTGTCCTCAATAAAAGAGAGATCACATGTGTTACTATCATGTATGCAATAAAATATATGAGACTTGATGTTGAGCAGTCATATTCTAGAAAAGATCACCGTAAGATAGTAAAAAATATCTTAAAGTAGTTAACCAACACTAAGGATGTAATCATGATTCATGATGGGTCTGAATTAAAACTAGAGGACTAAACATACTCAAGTTTTTTCAAACTGACCAAGACGATAACAAATCTGCTTTAAGGTAAGTCGTTACCTTGAAAGGTGGTGCATTGAATTGAAAAAGTTCTAAACAGCAAAAGGTTGCTAGTTTAGTGATAAAGACAAAGTATATAGCTATAAATGAAGCTGCAAGTTGATGTTTCGGATGAAAAGTTCATTACAGAACTAAGAATAGTTCCTAAGTCTCATCTTAGATCCAAACATGTGTTGTGGCACTTTCATTTGATTAAAGGAATCATTGGAAAAGAAGAAATCAATATAGAGATAGTGAACTCTCACAAACAACATTACATATCCATTTACTGAAGCTTTTCCAGTAGCAGGATAATCGTCACTTAGAGAAGAAGCGTGTTAGATACCATGACGATTGACTTTAGTTCTGTGACAACCCAAAAATTTACAAGATCTTAAATGATTAAAATAAAGGTTAAATGATAAAACCTAGATGTGAATTTGAGGAATAATTTAAAAATTTTAAGGAAGAACCTAAATGGTTTATTATTTTATTGAGAATAGAGGAATTATGGGTTACAAATTTCTAAACCCTAGAGATGAATCTATATGTTTTTGATAAAATATTAAGAATAAGGTACTACGATACCTATAAAGTTCGGTGACCTAATATATAAATTAGGTATGTGAATTATGTGTATGATTATGTGAGTGTGAGTGTTTATAACTCATTAAGTCAATTATGGCTATTTAGTTAATAAACTAATATAATGTGTGAGGACTTATGTGAATTGGGTGTACGATTAAATAAATATATATTATATAATGTGTAAACATTTATTTCGTATATAAAGATAATTAAGAATATGTAAATATCAAAAATGTTGAGCATTGTTTCTAGTGAGAATAGAAATAAAAATTAGTGGACTATGTTAATTTACATGGCCAATTATTTTATTATCAAGCCCAAAAGAATTAATTTGGAGCCCAATCTTTTAGCCAATTAAATAGGGGTATTTTGGACATTTAGTAAAGCTAGATATTGTAATAAAGACAAAACAAAATTTATGGAAAAAAGAAGCTAGCAAGTTCGGTCAACAAGAGAGGAGAAAGAAAGGGGAGGAATGTAATCATTTGATTTACCAACTCCCACCAACTCTTTCATGTGTCAAATTTTTATGTTGCCAACACATTTCGCTAAAGCTACAAGAAATCTCTTACTTGCAAGAAACAACTAAATGAGTGAGAGAGAGAAAGAGCTAGGAAGATGGGGGAATGAATATTGATACATATCATGTCTAAAAAAAATCTATTCTATTTTCTCTTTTCTCTCACTTCCAAGTTAACCAAAACAAATAAGAGAGAGAGAGAGGGGAGAGGGATGGTGGAGAAGAGAGAGAGATAGGAAGAGACTTTGATCTCTCTTCCACTCAAAATAATCATCTGCCTTGATAGAACAAGGAAGAATATCCACCAAGCAAAGGTATAAACACTTTTTATTTAAATTATTTTTAGTTGTTGGAATCAAAACATGGATCTATGGTTCAAAACTCCAAAACCATGGATCTATATGTATATAAGTGTGTTATGTGTAGATTTATTACTTTTGATGGTCAAAAATTGGATCAAAAGCAAGAAGAATGAAACTATCTTTCAAAAAGTTAGAAAACCTTTATTTTCTTAACATAAATTATGTTTTGTTTATGTTTGGTGGGTTTTGATGTAATAAATCATGGATCATGGTAGATCCATAAGTTTATGATGTAGGGATATGTATTATGATGGTTTATGATGGCCAAAGTTAGATTAATCAAGAGATCATTAAATTTTTTTATAAAACACAAAGTTAGAAAATCAGATTTTTGAGAAAACGGAACATAAAATTCAAAAGACCATATCTCCTAGTGTATTTTGAATTTTTGAGTGTGGTTAATTTTTGGAGTTAGATCTAGAAGTCTTCTAACTTTTTCAAGTGGAATCACTGAAAAAGTCCATGTAAATTTCCGTCTGGACAGTTTTTAGCAAAGGATGCCAAATCTGAAAAACCCAAAAAGTAGGCTGTCCGGATTTTTGAAGGGCAGTTTCGGCCACTTAAGTTGTGTAATAAAATTATGCCTTCTGGGACATGAAAATATATGAGATAAAGTAGTTTGTGTGCAAAAATGAGCTCATTCTGATTTAAATTGAGCAAGTTATGACTATTTCTATATTTGCATTTTTCCGACAAAAATCTCTATAACCAGAGTTCTGTAACTCCGATGGCCACGAAATTTAAACTGGAGGCTCACGATAACATATGTAAGATTCCGCCAAGAGTTGGGAATTTCCAGAGTTAAGCGTGATGTAGCAAATTTCTTAAGGAATTAACTATAAATGGATTTTTGAAAAATACTAAAGGAAATTGAAAAATTTCTAAAAAATTATTTTTGTGTATGGAATACATGTATTTATGTGTGGACAAAAGATAAAAAAATAATAAGATGATTTAGATTAAAAAAAAGGAATCCAACTTGCTGGATTAGCCATCAGGTTGCTGGATTGCAATCTGGTTTGCTGGATTGGCCATCAAGTGCTGGAATGGTCTGTTTGGATAATCTAGGCAGTTGGATTAGAGATAAGTTGAATCCAGGCTTGCTGGATTGGAGGTTAGTTGAATCAAGTCTGCTGGATTGGAAAATAGTTTACTAAATTGAAATTCAATCTGAATCTAGGTTGCTGGATTAGGTATTCATCTTACTTAATTATAAATGACTTATAAAATAAAAGATTAAGTGTTAATTCACAAGTTGTATGATAAAGTAGTGTTAAGTCTAAGGTAGTACAATCGTACCCTTTAATGATTGATGTATAATAGCTGGGCTATACGACTCCTTCATATGGGGAAGGGATCTACGAATTAGTAACCGATCTAACTCACTACGAAAATAGTGTAGACTAGACAGAAACTAATTTGTTAGTTGTTTGTGGGAAACCACTCAGTATACTATATTGAATGCTATTAAAGACTCGATGTGTACTAGGTTTGGACTTGTAGATAAGTATGATGTTAAGGATATCTAATATTTGACTATGTGGTTAAGTGTTAGGTGGTTTACTTTTAAAGTAATAGTATTATGAGATAAAGTATGTTATGCTAATTGAAAGATCAATCTTATAACTGATAGGTCTTTTCAATAAAGTGATTAAATTAGATTGCGTAGCAGTAATCGACGATACATGCAAGTTTTCTCTAACTCAACTATGAGTTATATTTCAAAGCATGTTCGTGAATAATTATTGTTACTTATTCACATCTATATTGATTATTGATTCGCACTTAGTGCATGTTGCATATGTTCATCAGGTATGAAAGGCTGATCACCTTCATTACCATTTGGTTCAGTTAAATTTGTTCATGTTCATTGTTGGCTATTCAGCATTATTGATTCATGTTCTTTCACAATTCTTATATTGTTGAAAGTTTGTCAACTTATTATTCTTTTCAATCATGATATATCTTCATTTGAACTTAAACTTGTTGGGCAAACTTGTTGCTCACCCTTGCTATATCATGATAAAATTTTCAAATTAAGACAAAACTTCGGATACAGGCAAAGACAAAGACAAATTCCAGAATTGGATTTGGATGCAGGTTAAACTTGTAATGGTATTGGATACAACTGACATTGTATGTCGTGTAGGATATTGAATGCAGGTATTAAGTTAAGGTTACAGACCTTGGGGATTATGTGTAAAAGTTATTGTATAAACAATTTATGTTTATATCTTCCGCAATAGTTTTAGAAATAATGTATCGTAACGTACCAGGTCCGAGGTTCTGGAGACCCGAATTTGGGGCGCTACAAGTTCAAGGGGGAGATTGAAAGTAGTATGCACACAAGGTAATCATGTTTGATGATAGAGCATATACTTTGTAACAATATTATTCATTTATTAATAAAAGAGTTATTTAAATAAAGGCATTTAATTATCTACATGATGTTGTTATAATAAAATATGATAAACCCATAGTTTTAAGCAATGCTTTTAGAATCATGATAATGATCATGCTAATGAGATCTAAATTCTTGGATAGCTTAAAACTAAAATAGTTCTATATTTTTGGATTACTAAAAAGAGGATTAATGAATCTGGATAGATTGGTACATGTAACACTCCCAAATTCGGGTACTTCATTTTCACAAGATTTGGTGTTCACTATCTAAATAAAACATAACTAACTACCCATAAATAAGGAATGCAAAATAAATTTCAACCTTAATAAATAAAATCTTCCTTCAAAAGGATTACAACCTTGTTCAAAAGTTCACAGGTTTCTAACCATAACATCGTCAATACGGAAAATAAAACATCATAAACAATTAAAGTCTTATTACACAATCACATATCATAAATATGAACAAGTCTTCACTTGTTCATCTTGCCTTTTCCTTTGCTAGTTGATGGCTCGTCAACCTTCTCAACTTTGGTTGCAATGGTTATATATGCAAGAGTGAGCAAACAAAAGCTCACTTGAATAACAAACAATAATGATGACATATGACTGAATAAATTCAACTCAATTGAATAACGCTTCTACCATCGATAATCAAAAATTGAATATAGAACTTATAATTCATCTGAGGGTCACAAGACCTTTAACTATGTCCCAGGTTATAAATATTTTTATTTAAACCTTTAATAGCTGTTAGAATATATGGACTATTAACTCGTACTTAGGGGGATCAGTCCTTTGTACCATGTATTGTGCACAAACATCTTAACATTTTTGTATGGTAATCCCCTATTAATAGGGTTGTTCATATCAGTTTTGATTAACGAGTCTGCACCAAAGAAATTTTGGTTTGGATAAGCTCAAAGGGTAATTTAGAGTTCAACTATCATCAACTAAGGAGTAGTTAACTCAACTTACAATAATTTAAGAGTTCGATAACAAAAGAATTATAAAATAACTATGAGTCAGTATAATAGACATAATATTTATCAGTCATGCTTTAGAAATAAACTTAAAGCATTTGAAAGATACAATAAAATCTTGCTTGAACAATTAAGTCAAGATTACATTATTTTCAATAATGAACTTCAATAAGAATACTTGTACAATGCAGAATAAAAGAACTTGCTTGACTAAAGAGTATAATTAGAAAACTTGCGTAATTAAAAGTGGAGTTAAGAAACTTGGGTAATTAAAAGTGGAGTTAAGAAACTTGCGTAATTAAAAGTGGAGTTAAGAAACATTAGTGAACATAATCGAGTTAGGGTAAGAAAACTTGCCTCGTACGCAAACTAGCAATTAACAACTTGTTCGACAATTATCTTACGTACATGTTATTAACAATAGTAACATAAATTAGTTACCATATAGCTACACACATCATTAGTTAACCTATCTAAGTTAACTCACAATTCTTTAGTTATTAGGTTTAATCACTAATTATCACATAACATGATCTAACCACACATTCATATCAAACTTTATAATTAATCAAAATATAATTTAAAATCATACATTTCATATTAAAAATATGATTTAATACTATTCAATTAGTATATAATTTTATTAACATGCTTTTATATTTATTACATTATCATTCTCACAAAATGGTACATTTAAATATAATTTTCTGGCTAAACTGCATAGGTGGCGCTGTAGCGCCACATGATGAACTGCAGCCGGCGTTGCAGTGTTGTGCCACATCATCAAGGCTCTGGGCCTGGTGCTGCAGCGCTCTAGTTACACTCAGAACTGGTGCTGCGGCGCCGTGCTACGTCACCAACTGCTGCTGTGGCGCTGCAGCGCCCAGTTTACTCACAGGACTGGCACTGCGGTGCCACGTCATAGTCAGACGCAGACAACCTCGCGAACTGTGCAGGAAAAAGCCAACTGGCTTATTTCCTTGCACCAAACTCAGATTTTACTCCATATAATCAAGATAACACATTACAGAATAATAACCTTTTGTTTCTAACATATTTTAACACACATAAACATTACAACAATT
Organism: Panax stipuleanatus; assembly: GCA_020205555.1. Taxonomy (NCBI): domain Eukaryota; kingdom Viridiplantae; phylum Streptophyta; class Magnoliopsida; order Apiales; family Araliaceae; genus Panax; species Panax stipuleanatus. The sequence goes on from JAINUT010002621.1 coordinate 56,670, forward strand.
AATTAAAAAAATTTAATTTTATGATTTTGAAGAAAACACTATTGTTAAGTGTTCTTGATGAAAATAAACATTGTGACTTTGTTTTTAAACCAAATAACATAATTCAAATCATGTTATTTTTGTTTCTTAACAAATTATTATAATCTAAATTCAATTTACATCATAAAGCATGAATTAAACATCAATTTTGATATTAAAGAAATTATTCTTCAAAATAGTTTATTGTAAATTGCTATGAACATGATTTTTTCATGTTCATCATATTTACGTGAATTAAACAACTTAAACATGCATACAAATTATATATAAACAGTTTATAACACCAATTACATATATAAATCATGTTTATATAAATTTCATGAAAAACTTTAATCACAGAGAACTAAAACTATGAAGAACAAGGAATAACAAAACTTAAAATTAGATTATACCTTTGATGTTAGAAGAAGAAGATGATGGTGATGAGTTTTGATTTAACAAAGCTTTCTCCTTCTTTCTTCTCTCTTTTGTCTCTAGTTTTCTTTCTCTGCTATTTCTGTTTTTTTACTTTGATATTCTAACTCATGTAATAACAATATACATATAACTGACATATATATATATAATTACATATAATATATAACTGATAAAACATAATATCCTTTATTAATAAAATATTAGTTACATGTTTTCAAAAATCAAAAGCCACTAAGACTTATTTGGCAAAACCAATTTAAAAATAGATTTTTAGAAACTAAGGGCCTTGTTTGGTAAAATTAAATTAAAATAGACTTAAGGGCCTTGTTTGGTAAAACTGAATTAAAACCCTTTTAATTTATTTTAATAACTCTTTTAATACATATCTTTAAATGTCAAGCTTTATTTAATTAAATCCCAGTATTCTAATTTAATTAAATTAAAGCTAATATCAATTTATTAAATAAAATTATCACATAAATTAAATTGCTACACAATTATAATTTACTCATTAATAATAATTTCATGTAACAAATTAGTAAATCTCTAATTTAATTATTTAAATTAAATTAGACATTACTATAATTATTCATTAAATTATTTCTACCAAATTACCATATAACAATTCATCTAATTTAATTATCTCAATTAAATTATAACTTCACCACAAACTTACTTAAACATCAATTTAATATTAAACACCAATTTAATTAATATATTGCACCTCTTTGCTTGGACCTTCATCTTGTCCTTCTTCGCTTGAACTTCTTCCTCTGCTCGATCTGCACGTTGAGTAGCCTCTAAGCACGCATCTTTTGCTCTGGCACGCTTCGCTGACTCCTCTTTAATGTCGTTCTTTTGTTTCTCAAGCTCAACCAGTGCATCATCCCTCTCACTCTCCACGTGAACTAGATCCCACTTCGCATTTGCAATATACTCATCCAGTTCTTGAATTGTGTCATCCTTCTGCTATATGGTAGTCCAACTCACATCCACCAGTTCCTCTAGCTCTCCGACTCTACCCTGCAGGTCAATGTTACGGTCGTAGACCTCATCGTACATCACAGCGCTGATATAGTTAGGTGGAAATTCCTCTTTAGGATCCTCCTCCGCTTCCTCTGACTCATCCTCATCATCTCGGTCAAAGACTGGCTCATACTCCTGACCCACTACTGTGATCATTGTAGATGGCTCTCTCAGAACCAACTAGTCCCAGACAGTATGGATGTCTCGGGGATCCTCATCCCTAGGCATCTGAGGTAACTCCTCTATAGCCTGACTGGACTCTCCAACATTCGTCATCCTGACACAAAAATTTAAAGTTTAATTATTACGTGACATCGATCGATACTCTTCGAGTACATAAATATAAACACATATCACATAAGGTAGTTTATTATCTTTAAATATCATCACTATCTTTTCGATTTCCTATAAGGAACCTAAGATTTTCTCACCTAAGGTTCATAACCTAAAGCTTTGATACCAACTTGTGACACCCCCTAATCCGGGTATTTTATTTTCACAGGATTTGTAGTTCACTATCTAAATAAAACATAACTAAATGCCCATAAATAAGGAATGCAAAATAAAGTACAACCTTAATAAATAAAATCTTCCTTCAAAAGGTGTAGATACTCGAAACTTTGCATTCCTGTTACTAACTCTACAGGAGGGCAAAACCATCTTTTACCTTCCAGAGATGACCCTGGCAGTTCAAATCAAATCTCAACCCCGGCGACAACATCGGAAGGTCAAGTCAAGCCTCGACCACAACCCAGGAGGTATAGCGGCCCCGACGACAACACTGGGAGATCAATCTCAACCTCGACGACAAAACAGGGATGTCAAGTCAAGCCCTGAGAATAATCCCGGGAGGTACAACAACCCCGACGACAACATCGATAGATCAATCTCAGCCCTGGCGACAACATCGGGATGTCAAGTCAAGCCCCGACCACAACACGGGAGGTACAGCAACCCCGACGACAACACCGGGAGACCAATCTCAGCCCTGACGACAACACCGGGATGTCAAGTTAAACCTCTGATACAACCCTAGGAAGCCAATTCAACTTCAGAGACAACCCTGAAGAATTAACTCACCCCAAATATAACCCTAGGAAGCCAAGTCAACCTCAGAGATAATCCAGAGAAAGAACATAGTCAGCTAGAATCAGACCTCGGAGACAACCTCGAGAAAACAGTCGAAAAACCATGCCAACACAGGAGACAACCCCTGGAGGGGCAAAACGGTCATTTACCAACTTAAAGCCAATTCAGTCAAAATCATGTCGAATTGATGTAATGAAGGTCAGAAAGAGCCATAACATCGATCCCGAGTGAAAACAACACAATACAGCTCAACGGATAAACTGCAAAAAAATAAGATCTAATTATAAACCCATATTTCTGGCTTCAGAAAAGGTTAAGTCCCATGTCATTGTGTCGCTCTCAGAAAGGGCTTTCTGGAAAGGTATAGCGCACCTCAAACGGACATTCTGATAAAAAGTTTTGAAGGTTCGAACCTGGCATTGCGTTGCTCGGAGTGCACGTACTTCGAGACACCGGGACCCACGGGAGTGGGACCCACTTGGGGAGCCGCACGTAGAGGTGCGGCAGCCGCAGATGCACCTGCAACCATCCAGTCTTTAAATATAACCCCCTTGCCAAAAAAAGAAGAAAAAAATAAGAAAACACTTTGAAATTCAGCCTATTTCGTCCCTTAGCCCTACTTCTAGTACTCCAAACTTAGATTTTATTCTTCTAACACGTTCGTATACGTATATTCTACAATATATCAAAAATTAACAGGTGGAAACGTCCATTTGAAGCCTACTGAATGGCAAAAAGCATGTGTAACAGTCCATTAGAAGTATTTTTGTGATCATAACTCATTTTCTACTTCATTACGTATATGTGAACGTGTATATCGCGTTTCGTCTTCTCGTTTTACCCGAAACTCAGTTCTGTGGCCGTTTTAGCTATCTTTTTAGTATATATTAGTTTATATATACGTTTTTGTTCGTTTGCATAGCCTGCATCGTCGATCCGTGGCTTTTACTTGCTTTTATGCATATATATATATGCATAACAAACCTTATGATGCGCAGTGATAGTAACAAACCTTTTTGGAAGGAAAAATTTGTTAATGGTCTTCCTAACTTGTTTGCTCACAAAGTTAGAGAAGAACTTAGTAAAACTCTTGGATATATCGATTTTGATAACCTGACTTATGGTGACATAATCAGTTATATTCAAAAGATTGGCTTAAAAATGTGTATTGACTTTAAAATTGCTAAACAAGCCGCTAAGGAAAAAAAGAAAGCTAAATATGAGCTTGGTACATTTTGTGAACAATATGGTTTGCCTCCTATTGCTCCCTCCCGTAGAAAGCATAGAAAAAAGCAAATTAAAAGTCACAAAAAACGCAGGCATCATAAAAAGCGTTCTAGTCAGTCTAATAATAAAGATAGTTATTACGAAAAACCCAAGTCACGCAAGAAAACTCATAATAAAAAGTCCTCTAAGTCACAGGATAAGAGTAAAATTACCTGCTATAATTGTGGTAAAAGAGGTCATTATAAAAATGAATATAAGTTAAAACAGAAATTGAGTCAGTTAAATATTTCTGTCGAAGACACTAAAAAGATTTTCGAGTTAATAAGAATTCAGACTGATGATGAGAATGATCACTCTGATATTCCTTATTCCTCTGGTAATGAAGAAAATAGTCAAACTCCTAGTGATGATAATGAATTCACCCTTTGTACTGATAATTGTAGATCTAATTGCTGTAAGACTATTAACGTACTTAGCAAAGAGGATCAGGAAAGCTCTTTGTTAATTGAGTTAATTAGCAAACTTACTGATGAAGATTTAAAATTATAGTATTTGAAACAGTTAAAAGATTTGTTTTCTAAAAACAATTCGGGAAAGGGTAAAGTAATTAGAGGTAAAGATAAACCTGTAATTAGTCTTAATAAAACCCTTGAGAGATTTAAGGCTACTGAGAGAGAAATCACTCTCCCAGAGTTGAATCAAGAAGTCAATAACCTTAAGAAAGAAATTTCTGGTCTTAAGATTGAAATTTCAGACTTAAGAAAAGATATGACTAATTTGGCCTCTAAAGGTTCAGAAATTCACATTTGATCAACCAGAATCTTCAAGAGTCAAAGATGATGAATCTTTATTAATGGTTCAAGGTAATTCATTAAAAAGATTAAAAGACATTACTATTCAAAAATGGTATATAATTGTTCGTCTAGTTATCGATGGAACCTTTGCAATTCAGCTTCCTGCCCTGGTTGATACAGGTGCGGATCTTAATTGTATTCAGGAAGGGTTAATCCCTACCAAGTTCTATAAGAAAACTAGTGAACGCCTTAATTCTGCTAATGGTAGTAGCATGGAAATAAAATATAAACTGCCTAAAGTTCATATTTGCCAAGATAATATGTGTTTTAAAACTTCTTTTGTCAACTTGACAGATAAAATAATTTTAGGACTGCCGTTTATATATTTATTGTATCCATTTGCTACTAGTAACAATGGTTTAACAACTGAGCACTTAGGCCAGAAAGTGGTATTTGAATTTATCACTCAACCTAAGGAAAAAGATTTGAAATTTATTCAGGATGAATCTATTTCAAAATCACTCAACCTGTTAAACTGTAAAACTTCTCAGCTAAAATATTTAAAACAAGAAATCAAATATAAGCAAGTTGAGGATCTTCTCCTACTTGATAAAATTCAAGATAAGATAGAAGAGCTTCGATTATTTATGGTTAAAAACTTATATGCTGATTCTCCCAATGCCTTTTGGCATCGTAGGAAGCATGTGGTAAGACTGCCTTATGCTAAGGAATTTAAGGAGCACCTAATTCCTACTAAGGCCAGACCTATCCAAATGAGTCATCAGCAAATGGAACTTTGTAAGCAAGAGATTAATGACTTGCTTGCAAAACGCCTAATAAAACATAGTAAGTCCCCTTGGTCTTGCCCAGCCTTCTATGTTAACAATGAAGCTGAGAAAGAGAGAGGAGTCCCTCGCCTAGTTATTAATTATAAGCCTCTTAATAAGGTTCTTGAATGGATTAGGTATCCCCTACCCAATAAGGAAGACCTTCTTAGTCGACTTAGTAATGCTACAATCTTTAGTAAATTTGACCTTAAGTCGGGTTTTTGGCAAGTCAGTATTCATCCTAGTGATAGGTATAAAACTGCCTTTACCACCCCCTTTGGTCACTATGAATGGGTTGTTCAAGCATTTGGCTTGAAGAACGCTCCCAGTGAATTTCAAAATATTCTCAATGAAATTTTGAATCCTTTCAGTCATTTTATCATTGTGTATATTGATGATATTCTGCTTTTTCCAAATCTATGGATGAACATTTCAAACATTTGAATTCGTTTTTCAAGGCTATTAAAGTCAATGGTTTGGTTCTTTTCCCAACCAAATGTAGTCTATTTCAAGTTAGAGTTAAATTCCTTGGTCATGATATTTATCGCGGTCTTGTTCGTCCTATTCAAAGAGTCATCCAATTCGCAGATAAATTTCTTGATAAAATTACTGATAAAACTCAACTCTAACGTTTTTTAGGATCCCTTAATTACGTCGGAAAGTTTTATCAAAATTTGAGAAAAATCTGTAAACCTTTGTTCCTTCGTTTACAGAAAAATCCTCCTCCCTAGACTGATGAGCATACTGCCATCGTCCAACAAGTCAAGAAATATGTTAAGGTTCTTCCCTGCCTTGGCATATCCAATGAGTCAGCTTTTAAAACTGTTGAAACTGATGCCTCCGAAATTGGCTTCGGTGGTATCTTGAAGCAAAAATTAACACCTGCTTCATCTGAGCAAATTATTCGATTCCACTCTGGCGCGTGGAATCAAGCCCAATTAAATCATAGCACAATTAAAAAAGAAATTTTAGCTTTAGTTTTATGTATTAGTAAATTTCAAAATAATTTGTTAAATCAAAAAATTTTAGTTCGTATTGACTGCAAGTCAGCAAAGTATATTTTAGAAAAGGATGTTAAAAATATAGCTGCTAAACATATTTTTGCCATATGGCAATCTATTTTAAGTATTTTCAATTTTGATATTGATTATATTAAAGGTAGTGATAATTCAGTTCCTGATTTTTTAACTCGGGAATTTATTAACTCAGGTACCCCTCAGAAATATGAGTGTGAGAGGATCCAGTAAAAGTGCTCGGCCCCCTGGCCCTCCAGGCCAAGGCCTGCCTAGTCAGAAGTCCATGGGGGCTGTAATCCCACACCCAGTTACCCCTCTTACTTTAGTTAATAGGTTTTCCCCCCTTATTTCTGGAACAAAGCCCTACAGCTCGGCTTTGGCCCAGCCCCCTCAGATTATTGATCCTTTTGCTTCGTCCAGTAATCCTCCTGCTGGTCAACGTACTCAATCTGAGTACATCCCTGTCTATTCCACCAATTTATTTCATATTAAAAGACATATGAAATCAATTGATGATCCAGTTAAATTAGCTGCCCAGTTCTTCCCAACTGGTTGGCACTTTCTTCCCTTGGTTCCTTATAAATCTCTTATATATTATAAGGATGTCTTGCTTCAAACCCAGTCAATTCTTATTAAACCCATTTATGATAGAAATGATTCCTCAAAAATCATCTATCATTCGTTATATATTAAACAGATTATCACCATGCCAAACTGGGGTAATCATCCGTCAGATTTAAGACAGTTAGATGGTCATGATAGCCAGTTCTGCTATTATGATTACATGGAAGCTTGGAACAGGGTTTTTCTGTTTCAAACTCCATCGTTTAGTCATTCGTGGTTCATACAATTTGACCACAAGTTCAAAAGTCAAATCCCTCATTGGTCTGTTTTATGGTGGGAACGTTTTGGTCTCATCTATAAAATTCTTCCAATTGAGCTCCAGTCAGTTCTAAATGTCTTTAGTTCTAGGGTTCCTGCGGTGCAATCTAATTGTTGCGTTCCAATAACTCTTCATTTCGTTAGTAAATATAAAATTCCATGGATTCTTAAATGGAACTATGGATTTTATTCTCCTGTTGCTAATGTGGCCCTTTCTTCTGTTGTTTCATCCGAAAAGAATGTTTCTCGCTCCAATTCTCAAATTACTTTTGTTACTAGATAATTTTCAGTTAAATGGTGGGATAAGTTTGATCCTTATCGCATTATTTGTCAAGTTCAGAAGGAATTTCCCAATCCTTCTCCTATTCAATCGGTTTCTCCTTCAAAGGAATCATCCTTTACTAAATCAAAATCCAAAAAATCTTCCGTTTCAAAGTTAGATTTTGCGGATATTGAGCATTGTTCAAATTCTGAGTTAAAACAGTTATCTAAACTCATTCAGAAACGAATGGATAAACTCAGTGAGGACTCAGTTCCTTCTGTCTGTTCGTCTTCTTCGTCTCATTCCAGTCATCATTCTGGTCACAGCGATCCGTACGGAAGCATCTCTCTTCAAGATGCTCAGGACCCATTTGCCTAGAATACCTACAGTCATTTTGGTCAGTCACTTTACAAGATGCTCCTGCCCGCGCAGCCCGTGCTCCTTTGTCCAAAGTAGCCGAAAGCATGTGATGAGTCATTTGTCGTCTTGTATGAGTCATGTCCTGTTTGTCGGCCATCTGTGGTCGTCTAGTCAAAAGTTATTCTGTATTTAAATTATTGAGTCTGTATTTTATTCTTAACGCGTCTGTAATAGTGAAAAGTTGATTGTAATAGTCAAAAGTTGTAATAATACTTTCATCTTTTGATAAAGCATTACTATTGTACAATAGTCATTCATGTTTTATAATCATTGAGTTGTATTGGTTCCGCCTTTTCTCTTCCTATATAAGAGAGGCTTAGTCATTTGTATAAGGGAGGAATTAGCAATCCAATAGAGAGCTTCAGAAGACTTAGATTCCTATCTTCAGCACTCTTGCCTTCTACCTTAGTTATGCTAGGTTTTCTATAATCGAGTTAATTTGTAAGTTATCTGTTTGTAATTATTTCCTTATTCAATAAAATTTTATTTTTATTCAAAAATCTTGTTTATATTTATGAACTGTTGTTATTATTTCTTATAGTTTTGCTATAGTTGTAATTCAGCTTTGTATGCGCCACTCTCTGCTCCCTTCTTCCGCCTTTTGGTATATATTTATTGTACCCATTTGCTACTAGTAACAATGGTTTAACAACTGAGCACTTAGGCCAGAAAGTGGTATTTGAATTTATCACTCAACCTAAGGAAAGAAATTTGAAATTTATTCAGGATGAATCTATTTCAAAATCACTCAACCTGTTAAACTGTAAAACTTCTCAGCTAAAATATTTAAAATAAGAAATCAAATATAAGCAAGTTGAGGATCTTCTCCTACTTGATAAAATTCAAGATAAGATAGAAGAGCTTCGATTATTTATGGTTAAAAACTTAGGTGCTGATTCTCCCAATGCCTTCTGGCATCGTAGGAAGCATGTGGTAAGACTGCCTTATGCTAAGGAATTTAAGGAGTTATATATATATACGTACTAACTTGTTCGGACTGGATCGCTTATTCGTGGCATTTTCTACTTTATTATATGTATATTTGATTATATATATACACTAACTTTTAATTCCGTTGGGCCTGGATTGCATATTCGTGGTCCTTTTACTACTTTTATATATATAACTATCTATATATATAATTTTTCTGACTTCGTTTGGTCTGGATTGCTAATTTGTGGTCTTTTTTGCTTTAATATATATATATTAACTGTATATATTAACATTTACATTTCAGTTTGGCCTGGATTAGAAATCCATGGACTTTTTACAACTTTTATATATATATATATATATATATATTCAGTTGAGCCTGAATCATTTCATGGCTCTTTACCGCTTATATATATATACATTAAGTTAAGCCTGGATCATTTCGTGACTCTTTACCGCTTATATATATATATATATATATATATATACCTTCAGTCGAGCCTGGATCATTTCGTGGCTATTTACCGCTTATATATATATATCTTTACCTTCAGTCGAGCCTGGATTAATTCGTGGCTCTTTACCGCTTATATATATATATATATATATATATATATATATATATATATATTTACATTTTGTCGAGCTTGGATTAAATCATGGCTTTTTATAGCTTTTATATATATATATATATATATATATATATATATATATATATATATATATATATATTTACATTTCTTCGTTGGGCCTGGATTGAAAATCTGTGGCCCTTTACTGCTTATATATATATATATATATATATATTTGCAGTTCTTTGTCGGGTCTTGGATTGAAAAATTCGTCGCCCTTTACAACTTATATATATATTTTTTATTCATTGTGATTAAATATCTGTTTCAATTATTCATTCGATATGAATTTGTTTTAATATAAATTTGGCGAATTAAATTTATTTAAATTTAGCCTTTTCTACCTTTAAAACGATTCAAAATAGGTCCAACCGGAACCGAAAAGCTAGAATGGCTAAGATTTATTTAAATGTAACTTTATTCTAGTTTTGTTAAATAGTAAAGCAACCTCGCGACCCTTAGATCCCTATCTAGTGGGAACGAGAAGCTTTGGCTACACACATACAATAATTTGACTTATGAATCCTTGGTTTTGTAACGTCTAGATGTAAATATATAGTCTTTTTGAATATTTGTGTTGTGCAGGTTTTCTTGGCCATTTTTTGTGAGCCTAAGAATCGTGGGATTCATGATCAAACTGATCAGCATCTGATTCCCACGATGGACAAACTCCACATTACAAATGTACCTTGCCAGTTTTTCTGTAAAATGTACAACCAAAGGACCTTAAAACGGTTATCCGGGTTTAAGGTCTCAAAAATAATGAAATATGGTTTGTCGTGCCAAAGTCACTCCGATTGCTGTCATTCCCATGAGAAGACCAACACTTGAATATATTTTTGAGGTCGAGAATGTTTTGCAGCTCGAAAATCACCCTACTAATCAAGCCAAAGGCTGAAAAGAATAAAAAATGGAAGTATCGATATACTTCAATTCCTATGCGAGTGTAAGGGTTTGAAAACCAACCTTTCAAAACATCATTTTCATATCTTGTCTAAAAAAGAACTTTTGCGAATCAAATCAAACCTTTCGTATATAGGTTCAACGAAGCATGTTACTACTTTCAAAACAAACGTAGGCTCAATTACTTCCAGCATACACACACACATTGCAATTTAAAAGGAAAATATTGAAAAGATGCGGTACCGTGTTTCACGGGAGTCAAGGGTGCCTAACACCTTCCCCCCACTTAACCAAGCCCCCGAACATTAGAATTTCGGTTTCAAGATCAAGTTTTGACAGTATCCAGTAATTGGGCCTACTTGCAAAATTAAATAAAACTCGGTTGAGTTGGTAAAACCATTTCCAAATCTACCAACTGGTGACTTTGTAAAACTTTCAAAATCGTCGACATGATACATGTTGGCCTTTTCCTAAAAAACTCTTCACTCTTTATAAAACAGATAAGACAAATAAGGGTAGAAAACAACAAATTTAGGAAGAGAGAAAGATCTGTCCAAAAGCGACGCAGATTATTTCCCGACGTTGACAGGTGGCGACTCTGCTGGGGACAGTAGAGGGCTTATGCCGCATTCAAATCTTTTCAAAATATCACTTTTATATCTGCGTATGTGTGAATGCTGTATTTTACATTGAATGGATGTGAATGAATGCTTTACTTCTTTATATTAGTGCTTCGTACAATGTCATCATTTCATACGATGAGACACGATGTATGTGAATGTATGTTGTGTGATTCCTGCACCAGGAGGCAAACCCGTCGGTGTTTGATTACTGGACTCAAAGGAGACTAATCCTGCAAGGCTCAGGAAAGGCACCACTCAGATCCGCTCCAATTGAAAGATCAGATTAATTTCCCTTCTAGTAGATTGCGATGATTTGGGGACCCTCATGCCGAAAAGCTGCGAGAGTAGCCTAAGATAGGTCAGCCTCTGATTAACCAAATCCGAAAAGAAGCTTCCTCATGCCTTCCTCTTTCAATTCAATGTCAATTTTCTAATTCTAATGTAAATATACATTCCATGTCTTCTAAATCCTATCATACTATCCTATCATTAAAATAACTAACCTCTATTTTACAGGATAAGATTAAAAAACCTCAAAAAATAAACATTGAATGGCATGCATCCTGTTGATATAGATACATCAAAATTAACACACCTACGTTTGTTGTAGGGAAAAAATTGGTCCCGTCACTAGGTCAAAATCTAAGAAAGTACTAAGCCCATCTTTAAACATGGCTTCAAGTGCTCAACCTGAATCTATTTCTGCTTCTAGGGAAAAGTTCGAAGGATTGAAGAACCAAATAGCAGAATTGGCTATTTTCTTGAAAGAACAAAGTAAAGGTCTTCAAGGGAAACAAACACCCGGTCCTACAGAACCTTCTACACCCAGTGGCAGTCAAGATACTGAAAAGAAAGATACTCAGATTCCTGAACCCCAGAACAAGGTTATGACCATCAAAACCCGTGAAATCATCAACCTCAACAAAGAGCAGGAAGCTGGTGATATTCTGAAAAAGGTTCAACAATTGGAAGAAACCATCCGATCCATCAAAGGGACTGGGGCATTTGGGAGTGTCAATTATTCAGACTTATGTATATTCCCAGAGGCTCGTTATCAAGAAAAATTTCTAGTCCCTAATTTTGAGAAATATGATGGATTAGGAGATCCTTACACTCATTTAAAGGTATTCATTGGAGAGCTCGGATCCTATGCAGAGGACCAGAAGCTCAGAATGAAATTATTCCAGAAGAGTCTGACTAGAGAGGCTAGAACCTGGTGTGCCCGACTGGAAAATTCAAAGATTCACAGTTGGGAAGAGTTAGCACATGCCTTCCTCAATCAATACAGCTTCAAGTCTCAGATGGCTCCAAACAGATATCAAATCACCAAAATAAGAAACAAAACATTGAGTCATTCAGGGAATATGCCCAACGGTGGAGGCGGGTGGCAGCCCAAGTCACCCCACCTATGACTAAGTCTGAGATAGTCATGACCTTCATCGACATTCAAGAAGCTCTGTATTACGAAAGGGTCCTAGCAGGAGTAGGAGAACCATTCTCGAAGATAATCAAACATGGAGAGATGAAAGATAAAAGACCTGACTGCCTTGGAAGTCGTGGCTGAGCATATCCAATCTAGGAGTTATGGGAGTAATCCCTGAAGAGTCCACAATAAGAACGAAGAAGAAGTGTCCTTAGTATTGCAAGGACATGATCAAAGAGGTAATCCATGATTGCCAATTCAAAAGAGAAACTATCCCCCTTTTCAAGCTCCAGCACAACCTTCTAATCCTCCATTTCAGAAAACTGCGGAGGCCAGACGTCGAAGAACGTCCACCCCATTAGGGGATTCACTAGAAAATGTGCTAAAATTGTTGACAGCACAAAAGAAGATTGTTTAACTCCTACCACTAACCAATACCGGTGGACGAAATTTTGATCCAAGTAAAAAGTGTTCATACCCTTCCGGATCTCCAGGCCACGATACACAAGACTGTTGGTCTCTCAAGCACAAAATCCTACACTTGATAGACAACGGAGAGATTGTGGTGACCAAACCAGTGCAACCGCATGTGCAAGATCATCCCCTCCCTCAGCACAAAGAGGTGAGTGTCAACATGATTAGCACGAGGAGTGGAGAAGGATCCAAATATCTTCGTTATATTAGAGAGTTCACTCAATCAAGCACCAATAGCCCAGACAATTGGGAGTTCTCAAAGAGGCGGTTCTAGATAGAACAAGAAATCAAGTTTATCAAGGAACAGATTGCACAGTTGGCGGATCTGATCGTGTATCAACATCAGATAACTAGGCAGCTGATAAATCAGACCAACCAGCATAAAGCAAGTCCTTTGTTGTCCGATTTATACAATAATAATTACACGCAAGTGCACACGGTCAATCAAGTAATATAATAGTAAGAAGAGTGTCGAACCCTCAAGGAACAGTTAACAAAAAACTATTTCACTTATCCAGTTTCTACCAATTTATTTTATTTAAACAGTCACTCTAATTGATTTGTAAGAATTAATTAAATTAAAGTGATGAAGAATTAATTAACTGACAATTAGCGAATACCAGATGATTTAAGCATAGGAATACAATTTCCCCAATTAATCCATAATAATTCTCTTACCTTATTTCCACTTAATTTATTCCTCAAATTGACAATTAGGTTTACTTCACAATTCACTAACACCTTTCGATGATTATCAAAAATATCTATTTTAATTATTTTACTACTTTCGTGTAAAATCCTTAAAATAGATTAATTAAGTTCACACCGATATCACAGTTGCACATGGTATATAAGTACGTTCGTTTTATACAATGTTATGTTATTCCAACTAAGAATTAACAAATATATGTGTTGTTATATCCAGTTCTAATCTAAGAAGTCCTTTTTCAATTCAATCAAAGATATAAGATTAATTATTGGCCAAACAATCATTTAATTATGCATAGAATAATAACAATCAATTCAGAGAGATTATCAAGTGAAAATAATAGTAATTGAATTAAAGCTTCATAAAAGGTTCCATTATACTCCTAATAGAGATTTAGTTCATCATCAACTTAGGAACATCAAGATAATAATTAAAAGACATTATGATATAGAAATTAATTTAAGAGGAAGAAGGAAAAACTTTGTCGATGTTTCTTCAATCTTCAATCCAAAGCCTAGCTCACGAAATCCCCCAACGCAATATCAATCCGCTCCAAAAGAATAGCCTCCAAGAATTTTCAATCAAAAGATGTCTAAAATTAAGAGTATAACTAGTATTTATAGTCCTATCAAACCCAAGTACAATTAGCAAGCCAAAATCCTACTTTCAATCAACTTCTATATCGTTAAGGAAATAAAATCTAGCAATTCCCGTCCGACAGGCGTGGTCCGCGCCTGGTCTCTTCCCAAAGCAGCATGCTCCGCTCTAGGCATCCAACAATCTTATCCTCGTGAAGTGCGCTCCGCGCCTCTTTCCTTGTATTACCAGCGCGGTCCGCACATAACTATCAAATCGTCCAAATTTCCCATCTTTTCCTCTCAAATCCACTTGCTTCCCTGCTGCAATCCTCGCACCTGGAAAGTAACAGAAAAACACTAGAAGTAACATGAACAATACCCAAAAACTCACAATATATCAAGCTACACGAGATCAAATCATAGGTTTTCAACCTACTCATCAAATATCCCCCAAACTTAAACCATTGCTTGTCCTCAAGTAAACACAACTATACTAACAAACTAATTACGATGAATATTACTACATAGACCGAGCAATAACCATGGTAACCAAATAAATAATATGCATCAAAGATAAATACCCATCATGAACTCAATATCACATCATACGTTATCTTAACTTCTTACATTCTCACCTCACAAACATAATCCTTGTTTGTTTCTGTGTATGTGGCCAACATAACGCCGACAATAACAATTAGCAATACAGACAAATTCATACACATGACCACCATTCAAAATAGACTTCTAACCAATCATGGCATACACATAAGTACGAGGGGAATCAAAAGATGAAATAATAATATCAAGCTCTTATACCAGGTGGGTGCATTTTAATGCTCCATCCCTCCAGTTATTTCTCGAGTCCGACTTGTGCAATGTCCAACTTACTTAGGCTTTTCAATGCTACCCATGTAACAGACTTTCGACCAACGACTCCCAAACCCGAAAGCTTTAGGGTGTTAGGTGTGAATACATCCCCTAGGGTTTACTTGTCCGAGTAACAAAGGCCACGAAGTTGAACAAAGTCAGTTTTTATTCCAGAACTTTTTTTTTCTTCTTTCTGATTTTGTTGTCTTTATTTTCTTTTCTTTTTCTATTCGAGCCATAATTCCCCCAAACTTATGTATAGACCAATGTTTAATTATAAAATGTGATCAAGTGAATACATGCCCATGTTTATCTTTTATCCACTTTCTCGTTATTACTGATAATCCGTTGGTGTGCTTGAGACTAGAAAAATACAAGACTTATGCTATGAAGTTCCTATGATCAACATTAATCAACACATGATAATTAATTTAAGCATGCAATTCGTAAATCTGACTCATCATTGGCTTCCATATCAACTACCATGGCATAGCTGCTCAATCTAAATGTAAATCTACTAACACAAATCCTACGTGAATGCAGTTATTTATTTTATTTGTCCCATTATATATATATTTATTTTTATTTTTTTTATATCAGAATAAAACTATCATGATGACCCTATATTATATGCAACCTACTATGAACTAGCATAAATATATTTACCCCCCAAACTTAATACTAGTAATGTCCTCATTACGTTAAAATCATGAATTTAAGCACGAGGACTTCCCTGCGAGACGAGTCAATGCTCGTCTTGAGGACCTTCATCATCCGAAGGGAGGTAGGTAGGTAAAACCAGAGGGTTGGAAAGCTGGATTGGCTCAGAGTTTGGATTGAACCGGGAGAAAGCATCCGCCAATGCCGTGAATGTGCCAATATTGTATGCATGCATCGTATCCTGGCGTTGAGAAAGCCATAACCTTTCCTTTTGACTACATGTCTGAGAAGACGTAGATGGCTCTGCTCCTGCCTCTTCGGTCATTGGCACATCCGTGACTGGTGGTGATGAGAGTCGAAGCATGATATAACCTTCACCTCGTGGGTGTGATTGTGCGCCCTCCCATGCTGATAAGTAGGTTTTATACCTACTTATGGATTATCTATTTGCTAGAATTATGGCTTAATCTCAGGTGTTTTAGTGTCTTTTTATACTCTTTATCTTTGTTTTTTAGGTTGCATGAAGGAAACTCTAAGGTGAGCTAATGGTAAGCAATTGGCATGGAAATAGCATAGGTATGGCATGATGGCAAGATGGTGTGCTAGAGGTGGATTGAAGATGGAACCTGCGTGTAGAAATGGCATCTGAGCAGTAGCAAATGAAAGAAGAAAGAAGAGGAAAGCAGCAACTAAGGCAGTAGAAATGAACCAGCAATGCACCAGCAGAAGAATGCAGAAAATCAGCATAGCGCGAGCGCGCCAGCATGAAGAGCAAAGGTGGCGCGCCTGCGCCAGGAGGAAGCCGGTCTGCATATCAGCGCGCCCGCACCCCAAAAAGCTTACGGTGTGGCACGGCTGCACCATTCAAAATTCTTCACAAATTGACTTTTCACTTAAAAACTACTATAGCGTAGTTTCCTTAAAAAGATGTATTTGCATGTTACGAAAAAAAGTTTTTTCATTTTTATTTCCATTCTAGGGTTTTGAAGAGCTAGAGAGAGTTCTTAGCTATTATTCTACTATTTTAGTTCTTAGTAGATTTTGATTATTAGGGTTTTAATTTGGGTTGATTGTGGATTTGAACTGAGTTTGGAGGTTTACTTTGGACAGAGATTTATCAAATTTGCAATTTCCTATTCTCTTAACTTTCTTTGCTTTTATTGTATTATCTCAATGATTGGATCAAACCCCATAATGGTTGTTACTTCAGTGATGAACTAATCACCATTATTGGATTCTAATGGAGCTTATTGATTAGTTCAGATCTCTATACCTCTTTGTTATGTGTGATTGATTATGTATGAATTGCCTAGCATGGTTGTGTTAATTGTTTAGATGCTTGATCACCATCTACCTTAATAATTTATATGGAATTGAAAGAGGAAGTACAAATTTATATTTTGCCATGTTAGCATATGTTCATGAAATTTGCATGTGATAGATGTTGTGATTCGTACTCCAGATAGACATATACCGGCTTACCATGTGTAGTCAATTGAGAGAGCTTGCGCTTAAATCGATTTTACTTGTAAGTCACATAGAAATATAGTGAGTTAGGTAATATTGATGTTCATATGAATTCTATCTCTTTTATGGATTTTGTATGATATGGGTATGGTATATCGAAAGATAGCCATATTTCACCTTTGTGCTCTTGACTAGCAATCCGAAGTAATTAATTAGGCTTAACAAGAGGTGTATAATCTGGATGATGCATTAAGTGAAGTTAAGATCCCATATCTTCCCAATTTGAATCAGTCACTTGGTAATTAGTTAATTTTAGTTGATAATCATTCTAGTTAGTAATTCACATCTTATTCACTCGTTTAAGCAGCCAGAAATAGTTACAAAGTTGTTGCATGATAGATTAAAGATAATTGCTTTTCTCCGTGGGAACGATACTTGACTTATCATATATTACTTGTTGACCGTGTATACTTGCACGTGTGTCTGTTTTGTTAACACCGACACAAGCCAACAAGTTTTTGGCGCCGTTGCCAGGATAAGTTGTTATTTTTATTACTATCAACATCAATTTAAGTTAAATTTGTCTGACTTAAACAATTCACATCTTATCTCATTTCTATTTTATTTTTATTATGTTTCAGGTACTTGTGGTTAGTATATGCACACTCGATCTACAAACTCTGCCTTGGTGCCTAGATAGGATAACATCAACGGGAAAGCTTGGAGAG
The DNA here is from genome assembly GCA_020205555.1 of Panax stipuleanatus. NCBI lineage: Eukaryota > Viridiplantae > Streptophyta > Magnoliopsida > Apiales > Araliaceae > Panax > Panax stipuleanatus. The sequence continues at coordinate 74,669 of JAINUT010002621.1, forward strand.
CAAATACACGTACTACTAACACACAAGAAGACACTGAAACACCGGTACAAATGGCGAAAGAACATAAAGCGTTGAAGGATTACTCTATTCCAAATATCAATGAGCTACAGTCGAGTATAGTCCGGCCAACGATAGCGGTGAACACCTTTGAAATCAAACTAGGGAAAATTTAGATGGTACAGAACACAGTCCAGTTTGGGGGTGCGTCTACTGATGATTCGAACGAACATCTTCTGAGTTTTATTGAAATTTGTGACACGTTTAAGTACAACAATGTGTCGGATGATGCGGTGAAGCTTCGGCTCTTCCCATTTCCTTTGAGGGACAAAGCGAGGAGCTAGCTTCACTGATTACCATCAGGATCAGTGACTACGTGGGAGGACTTAGCTCAGAAATTTTTAGCAAAGTTCTTTCCTATGGCTAAAACAGCAAAGATGAGGAGTACTCTATCTCAGTTTGAGCAACAACAAGGAGAATCATTGTATGAGGCCTGGGAACGATATAAGGAGATGCTAAGGAAATGTCCTCACCACGGGATGCCAGATTGGATGGTGATCAATGCTTTCTATAATGGTTTAGGATGGCAATCTAGGCCGATCATTGATGCCACCGCAGGAGGTACTTTATGGGCTAAGAGCTATGAGTTGATTGAGGCCATGGCGGCAAATGACTTCCAGAATCCGATACCTAGAACGCCTCAACCAAGAGTTGCCGGGGTATTGAATGTAGATGGCATCACGGCATTATCAGCGCAAATGGCGGCGATGTTGAAGAAAATTGATTCTATGGCTACAAACAAAGTTAAACAAGTTGCCTTCGTCTGTGAGTTATGTGCGGGATCACATCCGACAGAACAATGTGCTATCAATGCAAAGTCGGTTCAATTCGTAAGCAACTACCAAAAGCCACAGAATTAATATCAGAAGTCATACCATCCCAATAACAGAAATCATCCAAACTTCAGCTGGAGTAATAATCAAAGTGCTCAACAACACCAACCTCAACAACAACAATACCATCCACAACAGTCTCAACCACGACAATCTCATTAACAGTATGCCCCTAAACCGTCTTACCCTCCCGGATTTCATCAACAGCAACATCATTTAGCTCCCGCCCCTTAGCCGGAGAAGAAATCTGAAATAGAGGAAATGATGTTGAAGCATATGGCGAATACCGAAGTATTGATAAAGAGCCAAGCGGTGGCAATTAATAACTTAGAGAATCAGATGGGCTAAATGGCTAATATGTTGACCAACAGACCGCAAGGAGCTCTACCAAGCAATACAGAAGCAAATCCGAGAAGAAATGGGAAGGAACAGTGTCAGGCCATCACATTGAGGTCTGGAAAGCAAACTGCAAGAATTGAGCCTGGCGCGGCCGCTCCCCAGGAAGATGGGAACATGGCGCGGGCGCGCCCATCTGCAAAAAAATCTGAAGTGGTTTTAAATGAGGAAAATGATGGGGATAATGCAGTAGAGGCAGAGAAGCATGATAAAGCTGAGAAAACCAATGCTACACCACCAGTTGTGTACCCTCCTACACCATACCCTTAAAGACTTCAGAAACAAAAATTAGGCAAACAGTTCGCTAAGTTCTTGGAGGTGTTTCAGAAGCTGCAGATTAACATTCCTTTCGCAGAAGCTTTGGAACAAATGCCAAGCTATGTGAAGTTTATGAAAGTAGTTCTGTCGAGAAAGAAGAAACTAGAGGATTATGAAACAATTGCCTTAACAGAAGAATGCAGTGCAGTATTGCAACGTAAACTACCTCTGAAGCTCAAAGATCCAGGCAGTTTTACGATACCTTTCTCCATTGGAAGATTATCCTTTAATAAGTGCTTATGTGACTTGGAGGCAAGTATAAATCTGATGCCTCTAGCGGTGTTCATACAGTTGGGATTGTAGGCTCCTAAGCCGACAAACATATAATTACAGCTTGCTGATAGGTCCATCACATACTCGAGGGGTATTGCAGAAGATGTCCTGGTGAAACTGGACAAGTTTATCTTCCCTGCCGACTTCATAATTATGGACTACGAAGAGGACAAAGACATACGGATCATTCTTGGGAGACCTTTTCTAGCTACTGGGTGAACACTCATAGACGTACCGAAGGGAGAACTGACAATGAGAGTTCAGGACCAAGAGGTTACATTTAATGTTTTCAATGCTATGAAGTTCCCCTGTGATGAAGAAGAGTGTTTTCGGGTTGATGTTGTCGACAGGGTACTGCATGAAGAGGTTGAGCAAGTGATGAGCATGGATCCTTTAGAGAATGCATTGCTAGGAGATTCTGACATGGAGGATATAGATGTTGTGGAGTATGTACAAATTCTGAACACAGTGCCACAGATGAGAAAATTCAAGATTCCCATTGAACCACTCGGTCATACAGGGGAGACATCAGAGCGACTTAAGCATTCTCTTGAGATGCCTCCCAATCTTGACCTTAAACCTCTTCCGAATCATCTAAGGTACGCATTTTTAGGTGAATCTTCAAAGTTGCCTGTTATAATTGCTGCTGCACTTACATCTTATTAGGAAAGTAAGTTGCTACGAGTGCTACGGGAATTCAAATCGGCTATTGGGTGGACCATAGCTGACATTAAGGGGATCATCCCCTCATTCTGCATGCACAAGATACTTCTTGAGGATGGCAATAAGCCAACAGCGGAGCAACAGAGGAGATTGAATCCTATAATGAAAGAGGTCGTCAAGAAAAAAATCCTAAAGCGGTTAGATGCGAAATCATATTTCCAATCTCAGACAGCTCATGGGTGAGTCCGGTGCAATGTATGCCGAAGAAGGGAGGCATGACAGTAGTGTCCAATGAAAACAATGAACTAATACCTGCCAGAACAATCAAAGGGTGGAGGGTCTGCATGGACTATCGCAGATTGAACAAAGCGATAAGAAAGGACCATTTTCCTCTCCTGTTCATTGACCAAATATCGGATAGGTTAGCGGGACATGACTACTACTGCCTCTTGGATGGTTATTCGGGGTATAACCAGATAGTTATAGTCCTAGAAGATCAGGAGAAGACTACCTTCACATGCCCATATGGTACTTTTGCATTCAGGAGGATGTCCTTCAGTTTATGCAACGCTCCGACCACATTTCAGAGATGTATGATCGCAATATTCTTCGATATAGTTGAGCAAAATGTGGAAGTCTTCATGGATGACTTCTCAGCCTTTGGAGACTCTTTTAACATATGCTTGGAGAATCTGGTCATGGTATTAAAGAGGTGTGTTAAGACCAATTTAGTGCTAAATTATGAAAAGTGCCATTTCCTGTTATAGGAAGGCATTATCCTAGGGCATAAAGTTTCAGGGAAAGGATTAGAGGTGGACAGAGAAAAGTTGGAGACTATTGAGAGCTTACCACCACCAACTTCTGTGAAAGGGGTCCGTAGTTTCCTTGGGCACGTGGGGTGCTATCGTCGATTCATAAAGGACTTCTCAAAGATCACAAACCAACTATGCAGTTTGCTTGAGAAAGATGTCCCGTTTAGATTCGACGAGGAATGTTTAGCCGCTTTTGAGCACTTGAAGAAAAGATTGACTACGGCACCCATTATCACAGCTCCCGACTGGTCTCTTCCGTTTGAACTGATGTGTGATGCGAGTGATTTTGCTATGAGAGTTGTCTTGGGGCAACGCAGTGACAAAGTTTTTTATGTCATCTACTATGCCAGTAAAACCCTGACGGATGCCCAACTGAATTACACTAACACAGAGAAGGAGCTTTTAGCGGTGGTATATACATTTGATAAATTTCGGTCTTACTTGATTAGCATAAGAGTAGTCGTATACATCGATCATGCTGCAATCCAATACCTGATTTCTAAGAAAGATGTTAAGCCCCGTCTCATTCGCTAGATTCTTCTTCTACAAGAGTTTGATTTGGAAATAAAAGACAGAAAGGGGATCGAAAACCAAGTGGCTGACCACTTATCCTGATTGGAGACTTCGGGAAAAGACACGAACGATAGAGTGATGATTAATGAGTCCTTCCTGGACGAACAGTTGTTTGTGGTGCATGACGAAATGCCATGGTTTGCGGACTTTGCAAACATTTTAGTAAGCAACATTATCCCTTCTGATTTGACAAGACCCCAGAAGAAGAAATTTTTACATTATGTTAAATGGTATATTTGGGATGAGCCCTATCTTTTTAAGTAGTGCACCGACAGGATGATCAGACGATGCATCCCAGACAGTGAGACGGATAGCATACTTCAGGATTGCCATTCATTAGTCTACGGAGGACACTACGGGGGGAGAGAAGGCAGCAGTCAAAGTGCTTCAGGCAGTATTTTATTGGCCAACTCTCTTCAAAGATGCTTATAACTATGTACAAAAATGTGACCGGTGTCAGAGGGTAGGTAATATATCCAAACGGAATGAGATGCCTTTGAATATGATCCTTGAGATATTTGACATTTGGGGGATAGAATTCATGGGGCCGTTTGTTTCGTCGTGCAAAAATTTGTATATCCTATTGGCAGTGGACTTTGTGTCCAAGTGGGTGGAAGTAGTAGCCTTACCAACGAATGATGCTAGGGTGGTCTTGCGATTTTTACAGAAGAGTATTTTCACAAGATTCGGGACTCCTACGGCTATCATAAGTGATGAAGGAACCCACTTCTGCAACAGACAGTTTACTGCACTATTGGCTAAGTATGGGGTGAATCATCGTGTCACCACGGCTTATCATCCCCAAACGAACTGCCAAGATGAGGTGTCCAATCGTGAGGTAAAAAGGATCTTGGAGAAAATTGTCAATCCTACCAAAAAAGATTGGTATCTCAAACTCGATGATGCAGTATGGGCATACAGGACTGCGTACAAGACACCATTGGGTATGTCACCGTATCAGCTAATATATGGGAAAGCTTGCCACCTTCCCATGGAACTTGAGCACAGGGCCTACTAGGCCATAAAAAAGCTGAACTTTGACTTGAAAGCTGTAGGGGAGAAGCGCCTTCGCCAATTAAATGAGCTAGATAAATTCAGACTGCAGGCTTACAAAAACTCAAAGCTGTTAGTGTGCTATCGCAGACAACCAAAAATAAACCTTACTGCGAACGATAATAATGTAGTAGTGCAAGTAAGAGTCGATCCCACAGAGACTGATTAATCTATTTTCATACTTCGTATTCCAAAATAGGGTTTTTTTATTGTTATTAAAATAAACTAATGTGTAAAATAGTGTAACGAATTAAATCAAGAGAACAAACCTTGGGTTAAGTCAACTTCCACCTTAGAACATACACTGATCATTGACTCAAGCATACACAATTAATATCTTGAATATTCATCGTTAGAATCACTCCCATGTCTTTCCTTAATTTTAGTTAGATAGAAACAAGCGATCTAAATAACCCTAACTATTAAACAACTTCAGACAAGAGCTAAAAGTTTAATCTAGTAGAAGCTTTAAGAATTAGAAAAATCGATGAAGCTAAACAACACAAGCACAAGCGGTTGCATTTAATTTAGTTGAATATTCTCCCTAAAATATAATAATCTCGTGATCTGCAGTCAATTATTTATCTTAGTTGCTTCGCAAATTAGAGTGACCAAACAATTACGGATTCGACATCTAATTTAGCAGTAGATTTCAATGAATAATAAACTAGTGTGCACCTAGCAATTAAACAAATCAATCATATAATTCAAGCACAGAAGAATAATCAATACTCAAAATAATATTGAACAATTAAAATCAATTAGATCTCACAGTGTATTTAATCCAAGGCTTCCGTCTTCTTAATCCAAGAACAAGAACAAGAACTTAGCCGCACATAACTATTGAAAAACCAAGAATTATAAAGAGAATTATTTTTATGAATAGATTATCAGGTCTCCTATATGTTTACTTCCAGCCCCTATTTATAACAAAAACGCAGCCCTCATTATCTATACCCTAGCTGCTTCCACGATTCCAATCCTCGAAGGGAGAGTTCTGGCTAGCATCCCGCCTCCCCGCTGGGGCGGGTCTCCAAGAGTAAATCCCCCGCTGGGGCGGGATAACCCACTGTTCGGACCTGCTGTTAACTAATTCTCTTGTGCAGCTACTTGTAATCGTGGCTGCTTCTGCTAATTGGGAAGGCATGTGCTACAAGCTATACGTGGCCCCCATCCTATAATACATGCTTGCTGATTAAATTTGCAAGCTGCTCAATTTGTTTACCTGCTACACCAATTCGTGGGCCCATGGTCATTTAATCCCAGTTGCGGAACCATGCTGCTCCTTTAATACATAATTGTTGCAATCGTGGGCCCCCTGTACTTGCCATATATGCTGATTTCCTTTTACTTGCCATGTCACTTTTGAATCTGTGTGTTGCTTGATATAAATTGTGGCCCGCTTAATTGCTAGTAACTTTCTCCAATTAAAACTCTCAAATTCGCAAGTTACTAGGACAATTATCACTTTAGAATTCATTGTTTCATGGCTCCTACTTTGCCTTTTGCTAGCTAGGCACGTGAGATGCATTAATTTAGTGAGCTCCTTCCCAATTCGTGGTAATGATTACAAGTTCGTGGCCAACTTGCATGGTAGTAATATTTTCCAAGCTTCTCAACCGTGGCCCACATGAATTTGCCAGCTGCTAGAATCCCTTGCATGGTTGCATGGATTAAATAATGAGTTGCCCATTCATGCTATCCTACTTCCTTTAATTGCTGAATTCGTGGTTGCTTATTAAAGGACTTCATGAGCTGCTTCGGTAATGTAGCCCACATGTATTCCTTTAGAAGCTGCTTGAATTGGCATGCAAGACTTCATATCAATTTGGAATGCATGCACGTGACCCATTCTATACAAGCTGCTCATCAATTTCGTGGGCTACTTAGATTTTACAAGGTTGGGCTGCTCCAATTTGCATGCTGATTTCGTGGCCTTGTTTGTTTCTTTTTAGCCCATTTTGATTCCTTGGATCAATTGTATCTAAAATATAAATATAAAATAAATAAATGTACTTAGGTACAAAATAGATATAAAAGATTAAGTATTAAAGGAATAAAATATAACATATTTCATCCATCCTTATCAAATTCCCTCACACTTATCTTTTGCTCATCCTCGGGCAAAACAAAAATAAACTACAACACAAAAAATTCAACTAAACAAATTGCCAAACTTGAGCCATGAGTCAATACGAACTTCAACATTGACCTCAAAGATTCAAAACAATAACTCTTCGAAAACTTCAAAATAATGTATCCTCTGAAACTCAAATTTATTCATCAATCTTACTATATTCTCAACCCTTTGTGTGTATGTGAATCCACCTGTATCAAACGAATCAGACCACAGAAAAATCTATAGAATCAAAGTCTTAAAGGAGAAAGATAGACTCTACCACTTGTTTTCTCACAAATCTCAGCTAACACCAACAGATAACATCAAAGGATCAAAAGACTTTTTCTGTCTGTCTTGTTTTTTTTCTTTTCTTTTTTTCCTTTGGTAAGTGCATTTTATGCTACATCTTACCCGCGAGTGCGTTTTACGCTCCATCTCGCATGTCACGTGTTTATGAGTGAGTGTGTTTTACGCTCCATCTCATCTCACCACATGAATCATTTCTTTTCCTTTTAAATTTTTTTTCTTTCAATCTTACAAAATTTGCCTAAATCATTTCCCTTTTCTTAAAAAATACCTCATATCAACTTCAAATGGTGATCAAACAATTAAGAGAGTTCAAAATTTCTTCCTTAGACGTTCAATCAGATAAATTTCTTCCAAGTCAAAACTAGGTCGAACAAATGGATATGTGCTTAAGAGTGAAGGGTTTTTAAATAAATTAGTGATCAACAAAGAAAATCAAATTTAGATTACCCAATATTTATCAGTCCTCCCAGAAGTTATCACAGAAATTAAAATTTTATCATTGGTCAAAAATCAAAATCCACATTAACTTATTACTCAAGTGACATATCCTAAAACTACTCCATTTTCGTAGAAAACACGATTGCACTTAGCATGTGCAACAACCTTTAAACCCCAAGGTTACCCCAAGTGGACGAGTTTTGTCTCGTGAGGGTTTGCAGTGAATATACCCACAAAATTCAAAATACTAAAAATTTAAAAAAATTAAAAAAAATCTAAAAAATATCTAAATGCTTCCCCCCACACTTAAAACTTACATTGTCCCCAATGTAAACTAAAATGCAAAGAAAAGTAGAGAGATAATCCCCTATGGGTTGCCTCCCATACAACGCCTTTGTTTATGGTCGTTGGCTCGACCCAACGCTTTCTTTGAGTAACTTCGTGTAAACCAGATCCTTCAAGGTCCACATTCTCCATTTTTTTCTCGCGGAAACCCTCATAGAGACATGCATTCGACTAGGAAGAAGCTTCAAACCCGAAAGTGGTGCCTGCAAAATAGAGGGTAAAAACTTCTTGTTAGAAATCGGCACTTTAGCATAAAATCTGTTACCTGATTTTAGATCGTCAGGCAAAGCTGTTCTAGTTGCTTGCAACTCGGAGCGCAAGGTCAAATTCGCACTTGCTTCATCAATGTTATTACTACGTGCACTTTCCACTTCATCCTTACCATCAAGTTCAGAAATTCCCTGTGCTAAAGGGTCAGTCACATCAACTGAATAAATAGATTTATCATCAGTGGGGTATTGCATGGCATCATAAATATTAAATTTAACACTTTCGCCATCAAATTGCATTGAAAGTGTACTACTATGAACATCTATTTTAGTCTTTGATGTCTTTAAAAATGGTCTTCCTAACAAAATAGGAGCATTTTGGTCACCGTTTTCCATATCAAGCACATAAAAATCAGTAGAAAAGATTAAATTATTGACTTGCACAAGGACATCCTCAACTATACCTTTGGGATAAACATTAGATCTGTCAGCCAGCTGTATTACAATATCAGTTTTATTCAAAGGTTCAAGTGATAGATTAGCATATATAGAATATGGCATGACATTTATCGAGGCTCCTAAATCTAACATGGCTTTCTCAATTTTAGTGCTACCTATCGTGCACGGAATAGTGCACATACCCGGATCTTGGCACTTAGTAGGTAGTTTTCTTTGATAACTGCTGAAACATTTTCCCCTACCCTACCTTTTCATATTTTTTCATTTCATGTTTCCTCTTGGGTGTACATAATTCTTTCAGAAATTAGCATAACGAGGTACTTGTTTAATAGCATCTAACAATAGAATATTTACCTCGCATTACGGAAAGTTTTATACCAATCTAAAATGTCATCGTATTTTCCTGTTTTACGATTAAGCAAAAGGGAAGAGAGGTACCGATTTATATTCAGGAGAGAGGAGAGAAATTTACGCTTAGGTCACATCCTTGTTCATTCGGAATACTGCTGCCCTATCTTTTCTTTTTCCTTATCGCATTGTCTTGCTTCTTGTGGTGTAGGCACGTCTTTTTGGGAAGTGCTATCTCTTTTACCATTTCTCAAAGTGATTGCACTTACATTGTTTTTTTGGATTCACCACTGTTGCAGAAGGAAATTTTACAGAGCTTTGCGCTGCCATCGACTGATTGCAGTTGCCATGTTGTCCTACTTGCGTACCCAAATCTGAATACTTTGCCCTCGAGTTTCCTGTTAACAATTAAAGTGTTAGTGGCATGGTTTTAACAATATCTTCTTAAAGACATACTAGGGTGAGAAGATTGGCCCTGTTGTCCCCATAAGGGGGACGACGATTGGTAATGCTACTGATTTAGAAAAGTTTGAGGTCGCGGGTTGACTTGCTTGTAGATTCCAGTATCTAAAGTAGGATGATCCCCTCCATCCAGGATTATATGTATTTGAATAGGGATATATTTCCTCTGTGGTTGCCAGGAAATTCTCTTACTGCATTTGCCTGTGTTCAACGGATTTCTCTTGGAGAGTGGGAATGCATCTGTCGGATGTCCATAATACCGCACAAATTCCGCAGGTTTCACCTGCTGTGTGTACCTGCACCTAGTTGACGAACGAGAGCAGTAAACTCTCAATTGTGTTGTTCCATAGAAGAAATTGTACCTCCACTAGTATTCCTAGGTGCAGAATCAAGTCTAGTGCCAAATTATCGAGAGTTGGCTGCCATATGCAATTAAGTTATCTGCAGCTCGGGAAGTCTTATCCACCAACGCTAGCACTGACAGGTCAACATGCTTCTATCGGTACAACTAAGACCTTCATAAAAGTATTGGATGAGAAGCTGATCATGATTTGGTGGGAGGGCACTGGCAATAATCTTTGAAACGTTCCCAATACTCATGTAGGGATTCTCTGTTGTTCTGCCTTACACCACAAATCGACTTCGTATGTTGGCCGCCCTTGAAACTGGAAAATATTTCTCTAAAAAGAGTCTTTTGATCTCTTCCCATGCGGTGATGCTTCCGGATGGTAGATAGTAAAGCCAATCCTTAGCTGAATCTTTCAGAGAAAATGGGAAGGCTCTTAACTTGATCTGTTCTTCGGTTACTCCGGTAGGTTTCATACTTGTGCATACCACATGGAATTCCTTCAAGTGCTTGTGGGGATCTTCACCTGTCAAACCATGAAAAGGTAGAAGATGTATTAATCCAGATTTCAATTCAAATGAGTGTTAGTATCAAGATTAGAGAAAGTTATGCATAAGGGTTGTTGGTTCAAATCAGGAGCCAAAAGCTCTTTAG